>PJRA01000473.1:1173872-1205800 GCA_016987375.1 Brachionus koreanus | reverse complement strand
AAGAAAAAATCAATTAAAATTTCAACTAATCAATTGAAAAAAAAAACTTTGTGCAAAAATTATTTCGAAAATATTCTAAACTTGTGGCCAGTGTCTATTTCATCGTTTATTTTTTCAGGAAATATACTGGAAACTTATTTATATGGAGGAAGAATTTTATTCAACTGCCTTTCAATTTTAATCGGGTATTTACTTGCTCTTCTAATTTTTCAACCTTTTATTTATAGAATGGACAAAAAAATTAAATCTCCGTATGAATTTTTAGAAAACCGTTATTCAAATGGAAATATATTAAGATTTATGTGTGCATCAATGGCTTGTTTGTTCAATTTTTCATTTTTATCTCTACACATTTGGAGTTCAGCAATAATTTTAAATGTGCTGTTCTCTATTTCTCTTTGGTTGTCCATTCTAATTATTGGTTTAATTAGTTGTTTGCTCGAAATATTCACCAACTCAAATGTAAAGCAATTTGCATTTGTCAATTTTTTATCATTTATAATAATTTTGGTTGGCTTATGTGCTGCTATAGCGTGTGACTTGTTATTAAATGATAAAGGTTCAATAGAAAAATTATATAATATTGCAAAATATTTTGGTCGATTGAAATTAATTGAAACCAAGTTTGACTTAACAATCAAGTACACAATATGGAATCAAATATTTTCCTCACCAATTTCTTGGTGCGTTATTCATTGCTTGATGCCAAATAATTTTAAAAAACTAAGATCATCATCAACAAATGCTGAATCGAAGATTTTTTTAATATCGAATTTTCCAATTTTTATTTTGGCAAGCTGCTTGTTAGTTTCTTGTGGCATTTTGTCATTTGTAAATTTTTATGGCTGCGATCCAATTGTGGTGCAAAAATTTACGGACAAAAATCAACTAGGCTTTTATTGGCTTGAGCATGCTTTGCTTAAAAGAGGTCCAGTCTTTACAGGCATTATTTTTTCGTGTCTAATGTTTTTATCAATTTATCAGCATTCAACTGGAATTATTCAGCTGAAAGAAACAATATGCTATGATTTAATTAGTATCTTTTCTTTTGATTTAAACCAAAAAATTATACAAAGTAAATATTTAGAAATAATCTTTTTATTAGTTTTAAATTTTTCTACAGTTATTTTCTCTATGTTGTTTAGCTTGGCCAAAAATTCCTTACTATCATTATTCTATTTATTTAGTAACACTTTTAATCCACCAATTTTCGGATTAATATTTCTATCAATATACAACCCACATGCAAATTTATTCGGTGCTTTGACTAGCTTTTCATTAAATACACTAGCAGTAATATGGTTATTCTATGGTCGAATATACTTTCTCAAGTATCATAGTCCCGAATTTGAACCCAACACATTTTTATGCAAGAATGAAACTATTTTTGATCGACAATCACCAAATTTAACCATACATTCTCATCATGCTTTTACTATTTATAAAATAAGCTCTTTGTGGTATCCATTGTGTAGTGTTTTTTTTATTTATATATTTGGAAGTTTACTGAGTTTATTTTATTCTATTTTGAAGCACAAATTGATAAAATTACCTAAAATTTTTTGGATTTAAAATTTTTTTGACAATATTTGGTTGTTATTTTATTTTTTTGTTCAAATGCAATATTTAAATATTTTTAAAATTATTTCATTTTAAATTTTGCAATGTATACTTAAATTTAATTGTATTTTAAGCTTTAAGTATAGTAAAAAGTTGATAATGTTACACTCAATCCTCCGTATAACGAGACCCTATATAACGAGAAACCTTTTATAACGAGCAACTTGGCTAGAACCGATTACGAGCTATAGAAAAAGATATAAAAATTAATTCGATATAACGAACTTCGATATAACGAAAACTTGATATAACGAGCTTATAATGAAATACCGCTTAATCATTTTCTTAAGAATAAAAACTTCCTATAACGAGCTTGAACAAAAGAAATTTTTTCACACTTTTTATATAAAAAAAATAAAAATAAAACAATTAACTTATCTTCATGAATAACTATAAATCACCAGAAAACATTTCCTACCTAATTGTATATAAAAAATGTCCAATCTTAATCAAAAAAAAAGAAAGTGTATTTCACTTGAATCAAAAGTTGAAATAATAAAAAAACAAAAAATCGCTACTTCAATTCTCGCAAAAGAGTATAGCGTCAACACATCGACCATTTATAAGCTCAAACCTGTTTTAAGCTCAAAAGAAGCTATCGATAAAATTAATGATTTAAAAGATTTTTTTTTGAGTAAAAACCAAGATTTCTCAAAAATAGTTGATTTTTCGTTTAATATTGAAAATGTTGTGATTGAAAAATGTAATACCAAACAAACATCTATTAAAGATTTTGTAAAAAAACAATAATTTTGTATTTTTTTACCAATAAACATTTTGAAAAAAAAAATTTTTTTGCCCATCTTTTTCAATGCAATTTCGATATAACGAGCAACGAAATTTCCGCCCAACTTGCTCGTTATATCGAGGATTGAATGTAATAATTAAATTTATAAAAATAAGAATTTGATATTCATTTTCAAATATTTTCCAAATTATTACTAAATTTATTTTAATTTTTGAATTAAAATTAAAAAATAAAATTCCATCTTTTAATCGGACATCTGTATGAGTTTTAACGAACCTAGCTTTCGATTGACCAAAGAAGGTTTTTTTTCTAAAAGTAAAGTATGCATTCATTCTAAATGTTCAGAATAAAGTTCTGTATTTTATGACAAGATCATTTGTTATCAGTTCATTATAAATTACCCCGTGAAAATTCTACAATACACACATCATCAAGTTTTTATCAATCGTCCTCTTTTCATGACTGACTGAACTTGTTTTCGACAATCAGAAATATATGGGAGATTTTTTAACTTAATGCTATTTCTCAAAGTAAATTTTTGTAGTTTTTTCTAATATTTTATTAAATGCTTGTAAACATCTAAAATGATGTTTTAAAATAAATAAGAACAATTCATTAGAAAGTTTCCTTCTATTTTTTTTTGATTTTTAATGTTTAAATTTTTTTTATTTTAGATTTTAATTCTATATTCTAATAAATTAAATTAAAAAATCTAAATTTTATTATTTAAAATGTTTCTTTTTTTATATTTATTTTTAAAAATTTATTTTATTTGAAGCATTTGAAGCGAGAATAAATCTAATTTTTCTTATTCACTAAAAATCAGTTTATTTTCCTCCATAAGACAAGAATTTCCACTTTTAGGTATCAAAACAGCTTGATTAGTAATATTCGTAGTTATTTCTCTGATATTATATGCTCAAGCGAAGATATAAAAAGAGATAACTATACTACTAAAAAAATTAAAGGTAAAAAAAGGAATATATATGGTGTTATTTTTTCACAAACTTGACAGCTGTATGCTTAAAAAACAAAAATTGCAAAAAAATAAAAATTAAGTGATTAATTCTTAAGAAAAATAAATATTTGATTAATTACCGTAATCTCTTGATCATTGCCTTATATTTAAATTAATTCTAATTTTTTATATATAAAATTTTTAATTAATAAATAATATGATGAATTAATAAATAGCATGCATAAGATGAAGTTTGGTACATGGTCTGAAAGCGCGAACTTAAATTGTCAACAATTAACTAATCAATTATCTTGAATATAATCTTCCAACAGAATATAAAGTCAGGGAATTCCAGAGTTTAATTTTTCAAGATTTTTTATAATTAGAAGAATAGAAAGAAAACATAATTTATCAGCTAACCAATTAATTAATTAAGATATAGTAAAATCTAGCTTTCATATTGAATTTTATGGTTTTACATTCTGACTCAGTTTTTGTTGTTTTTAATATCTATATTTAGCCTCTATTATGAACATTTTCTAATTTTAGAATAAAAAATTTTCAATCATGAGGATTGAAAAGAGAATAAACTTCCCTGAGTAAAATCTCCAAAGTATTTTTCAAATAAATTAATAAATTTTGACTTAGTTGTTATTGCTACTGACATAAAGACCTTAAGGCATTGCTCATTAACACATTTGTTAAAATGATTTCGCATTTCTTTCTTATTGTATTTTAACGCAAAATACTAAATGCTATAAACCAGTATTTCCTTAAAGGCATTTTTTTTAATTTTAATTTTAAAGTTAAATTTAAGTTAATTTTTTTTAAATTCAAGTGATTTTTATCATGTTATTTTATTTTTTTTTATTTGTTTTCTTTATCGAGCTAATGCTCCTTCAGATTAAAAAAAATTAAAATTGAAATCAAATAGATTTAAATAGAATAAAATAAAAATATATTTAAAAATAGGTATAATGAAATAGAGAGATATAGAGTACATCAATAATCATGGGTGATTCAAGGGTTTTTATAAGCCAGAATTAAAGAACATATTCCTAAGATAGAGTGAATTATTTTCACCTTCTGGCCAAGAATCTGTTTAGATTAGATTCCAATTATTATGTTATTAGTATTAGCTTTTAGTTTTTTCAATTAACGGAAATTTATAGAATTTAAAAAATGGCACAAAATGAATTCTTTCATAAAAATTTTTTTATTCAACAAAGGCTTTTGAATTTTTTTAAAATTATAACTGAATCTTCCAATTTTGAAAAAATAAAAGTACTTAAGGTATTGAATTCCATGATGACGTATGATATCGACCCTAGTGCATAAACTCTTGTACAACCTTTGGGTCGATTTTGCTCAGACAAGCGCGAATTTTGTTTTCGATTTGCCTACGATTTTTTGCCTTCCAATCATTCTCATAAACTTTAGCTTACAAATTTTTTAAAAAATATCGAATTTGTCGTGCTTTTGGTACGTTTCCTGGACTCAGTTCTTTAACAACATACCTTATATTTTTATCTAACATATAATTCTGTACCATATTGGAATAATGAGAAGATGCTAAGTCAGGCCAAAATACATAATTGCCACCTTCGGCCCCTCAAACCAATATAAAAAAGTCTACTGACCATAACTTTATTTTTAGAAAAAATAAATTTTTTTAATTGTATTTTAAAAGCCAAAATAATTAAAATAATTTGCCCCAAAATATGTTCAAAATTTTGTCTTATTTCAGAATCTGCAAAAAAAGTAGTAAAAGTAGGAGTTTTGGGGTAACGTAAGGTACATAAATGTCAAAACATTTACCATTTTTTCATTTTCAAGATCTTGTTGACACTTTAAATATCATTTACTGATGTAGCAGGATTTTTCAATAAAAATAATCTTAACAGAAAACTTTTTATAAGTAAAAAAATCTTTTCGTAATCAACATAGATAATTTTTAAATAAAATAATAAATTGAAATGCTTGAAAATTTTTGATCAAAATTTAGAATGACAGTCCTTTTTCGGATAATTTAATGTTATAATAATAATAATAGTTAATATTCTACGGTCAAGTTTAGTTTAACTAAACTGACAAAGCAGGAAGACTAACGTACTCCTCCACTTGGTCCTTCATTATTCACTGAGCTCATGAGTTTCGCATTGTAGTACCAATTAACATGATTATAGTTTTTGTCGATTTTATAGAATTGAATAAGATCCCCACGCTCTCGCCTGTCTTGTAGAGTTTCTAGTCCCAAATTAGCTAGTCTAGACTCATAGTTCAAACTTCTTATTTGTGGAACAAGTTTCGTTGCTCTTCTCTGTACTTGTTTAAGTTTTAGTATATCCTTCTTTAAATAAGGATTCCAGGCAGGTGCACAGTATTCTAGATGCGGTCTAACATATGTTTTATAAAGCTGCAAAAACGATTGAGCATCCCAATACACGAACGTTTTCTTGAGCATACTAAGCATGTTGTTAGCTTTATTAACGCAGTTGTCTATTTGATCATTCCATTTGAGTTTATTGTTCACCATTACACCAAGGTCACGCTCAGTAGTAGTCTTAGCTAACTCAACTCTCAAACCATCAGCATTTAACATTGAAATTTCATTAAATTCCATACTCCAACGTTTCGACCACTCAACCATCTTGGAGTATGGAATTTAATGAATCCAAGTGTAAAGTAATGTATATTGGAAACTCAAAGATTACTAGGCAAAAAATCTCAATGTTAAATGCTGATGGTTTGAGAGTTGAGTTAGTATGTTGTTTTTTGATCTTATGATAAAAAAGTGAATTTAATTGAAACTTTGTTTTTGTGAATAAAAACATTCATTAAATTGATATTTTTCTAATGTTTTTTTTCTTACTTCGTATTATTGTATACAATAAAATCTCAGGCCTAAAATTATCAAGCAAAATTGATTTTAAGAGAAATAATTAAATTTCCTAATTAGATGAATTTTAACAGAAAGTGTAATTAAGCACATTTTAAATTGAGCAAAAGGCAATATGTTTGTCTCATAATGTAATTTGGGTAAATGATAATTCCGATTAAGGAAAACATTTAGAAAATTATTTAAAACAATTTGATTTTTTGAAATAAGTATAACTACATGAATTTTTTAAAGCATTTAAAATTTAAATATTGGGGATTAAGATTTTGCTATTCAGTTTGTCTAATAGAAAGGTACGTGTGTCTTTAAATATGGGTATTCGCTAATAACATCTTATTAACACCAAGCATTTTTCACGTTTTTTTAATTTGAAATTATTTTAAAATAAAAACTATAACAATTTTATTAAGTAATATTATTTTTAAAGAAAATTTTAAAATCTACATAAATCAAAAAAGATATATTTATTTCAAAAATCCATTCAAAAGATACGAGGATTTAAAAAATTTTAAAACGAGTCATTTTGACTCGTTTGGTGCTTCTAGTGTTAAACATTGGTTTTCAAAATTTAATAGCGTCATGTCATTATTGTCAAAAATTGTCCAAAAATGTTATTATTTTTTTATATTTTCTTAGATGACGATAAAGACAAAAGCTATAACTGTATTTCATTAAATAAAAGTAATCACATCTAAAAGAATCTTGAAAGCATTTGAATAAAAAATTTCCCTTTTTTTGACTTGTTTTTCTCAAATAAAATAAAATTTACTAAGTATTTAGCACGGTACTAATTATTAAGTTATTATTTTCTTTTCTTTTCTATTCTTTTATTTCCTTTTATTATTTGTTTGCACTAGAAGTGGCCACTTATTAATAAAAATATTTTTTAAAATATTGTTTTAATCATTTTGAGTTAAAACTGCGAGTTATTAGATCTTTAAAATATCCGAACAGATACATAAAATACAGGTTTATAACAAAATATTTAAAAAAAATACTGCATAAAAGCGAAACATAATTGATTGCACCTTTTTTTCCAAAAAAAATTTTTTCTTATGTTAAAAAAAGACAAAAATAAAACATAAATAAGATTTTAATTGATTAATGATTTGATATGAAATTTAAACGTTTTATTGAATAAAAATTATTGATTTGAAAAATTAATCTAATATAAGAAAAAAAAATTAAAATTTTGTTTTAGAGAAAAAAGGTTAAAAAAGTATGTTGCACTTTTTTGCAGTATTTTTTTCTTTCAAATATTTTATTCTATTAAGTTTTAATTTATCAAAAAGGGAGAATTTTTGTTTTGTTTTTATATGAATTTAACTATTACTTTACTTTCGAGCACTGTATTTATTTTACAGTGGTGATTCGCAGCATGGATTTACCAAATTTTATCAAAAATTACCTTAATTTTGGTAAATTTGAAAATATTTATAAAACCAAAATAGGCCAAAAAAATTTGAAATTTTTAAGTAAAATTTTCAATTGTTCCAATTTTTCATTTTTGCTTTTGAAAAGATTCAAAAAATAACATTTTAAAATTATTTGACCTGGATTTTGAGAAAACTAAAAAAACTCTCAAATTATTTTGTAAGAAAAATAAAATTAAAAATCTCTTAAATATTGCTAAAAAATTTAAAAATATGAAAATGTAAAAATCTAAAATCATTCTTATTTAGGCTTAAAATTTTTTAGATATGGGTTCGCCAGATAACGACATGTTAATTATTTTTAAAGTACTAACATGTCGACATTCCGTAAAAATCAAGCAAAAGCATTTATTTTAACTAATATACTTATTATTTCAAATTCTATCAGATAAATGGAAAAAATTTGAAATATATGTAAAGAATAACAATCAAATTTCTTTGTTATTTTAAGATTAATTTTTGTTATGTTTTTTTTTAAAAAAATTTTTCAAACACAAATTTATTCTTATACAAAATTTGGGTAAGTGATAATACAAAATCGTCAAATATCAATTCAAGTATAAACAAAAATAAATCGATAATCGAGATTCAAGTGAAGTCTCAAAATTCTTGATATACTAAACCAAGGTTTCGATTTAAATTGCGATAATTAAATTATTTTAATTAAGAAAATTTTCATTTTTCATTTTTTTCGCTAGAAAGACCTGAAATTTTTTAATTTTTTTTTTTTTTGAAAAAAAAATTGCAAACCCCTTAACCTATACAATTTCTATGGTTTTAATTTTTTTAATTATTTAGTTTAAAAATTTTTATAATTTTTCACAAAAGACCTATTTTGGGTTAATGAATTTTTTTAAATTCAAGAAATTTTGACATCTTTTTACATAATTTTAAAATTATTAATTCACTTAAAAAATTTTAGTGATTTTTTCAGACTTTTTTTTTAGTAGCTTAAAAATGTCATTTAGGTCAGTCTTATGCCAAAGTAGGAACACAAAAAAAATAAGTCAAGATAAAAGAAAGAATTAGACAAATAATAGAGATCTTAATCTCTAAGTTGTTTAGCAACAATTCTATAATTATCAAAAAAAAATTTTAAAAGTTAAAATAAATATTTTTGCATCACAATATATATTTGGTTTATAATGTTGGTTGTTTGTCTTATTAATTAAATGATTGTCTAAATGTATTTTTTTTTCGCCATTTCGTATTTTATATGGCCTTAAAAGCGTCAATTTAATAAAATATTTATGAATTTATCATTTAAAAAAAAAAGATTTAAATATTTTCATTTAATAGGACATTTTTTGGGTATTTTTTTGAATAAAATAGCTAGATTTATAATAATGCTTTATATTTTAAATAAAATAATTGTTTAAAAAGATAAATTATTATATTGAATTTTTTTTTTCAATATTTTATTGAATGACTCAAGCTTACTTTTAAAACAAAATAAATTAAGTGCTTTTACATTTTTTGAAATTGTAGATTTTATTCTTTCAATCAAATATCCAAACAATTCAAATCAAAGCCCACTTAAATTATAAGTCTTCTAAATTAATTAAAAATTGACGAAATAAAATTTATTGATTAAAGCTTCATTTAATTAGTCATATGAATTGATTTTTATTAATTGCTTTCAGAATTTTATTTATAAGCAAAACATTGTTTCTCAATTCCCTAAAAATAGTTAAAAAATTTACTGAATTATTTATTTGAATTTTATGTGTCTTTTCAGCCCTTTTAAATTTTCAGGATGATAAAAAGATCACCTATCATTTTTATGTAACATATTCTACTTTTTTAAGATTGATTGAAGAAATTATACTGAAATCAAATTTCATTTATCAAAATGTTTAAAATTACTTTTTTTTTTCAGAAATTTGTGATTAGAAATCAAAATAATTTTTTAATCTTCTGACGGCCAGAATTTCATGATGAAATTAAAACTATACTCAAACTCTATAGTATTGTTAAATTTGTGTTTGATAATCACAGTTTCATCAAAACACATTGAGCACAGATACAACCAATTCAATCATCCCAATAATTCTAATAGTCCAATTTTTGATGAAGAAAGTATTAAGCTAGCCAAAATGCTGGGCTTTAATAATATCGAAAATTGTCAAATGCCAGAAGTAATAGCACAGAATTCCATATTGTATAATCTTGAAACAAGTGAATTGAACTTATTCAAATTGCTTTTTACGCTTAGAAGACTTTTAAAACAAATGATATTGCGATATGGATTCGAAGAAGTTGAAAAAGCTCTTAAAGGCTTTCCATCTGTAATCAAATATGATCCAATCGATAATATTTTTTTTGACATAAATAGCTATGTATCATGCTTAAAGTATTGATTTTATTAAGAAAATTTTTTTTGCGTTATTTGAAGCTAAAAAAAATTGGAAAATAATCAAATTTTTTTTTAATTTTTTCGTTTTAAAAATTATAATGAAGAAAATTAAAACAATTAAAAATAATTAAAATCTTTTAACTGTCATTTTATTTAAAGTAAATAAAACTCATTTAAGATAAAAAAATTTTGTTACCAAAAAGAGAAAAGAAAAAGTTTTATTTTTCATTTAACAATTGTCTATGAACGCATATGAACACTTTTAATGGTCTATGTTTTAAAAATTTTTTTAAATGTATAATAAGTGATGGTTCTATAATACATAGATACTTGATTTTTAAAATTTAAATAAAAATAATAATAAGCTACAGCAGGAGATCTGGCAATATTTAATTAAATATGTAATCTAGTTCGGTTCATTCATTTAATAAACTCGGTTATTTATTATTCACTGGTAAAATATGATTTTTATTAATTTCTTTATTCTAATTAATTAATTCAATAAAAACCATAAGGTGATATTAAATAAATACGTAAAGTTTTATTTTTTTAAAGTAAAAAATCGTAAAATTTTCTTTAACTTTTTTATTTCACTTATAAAATAAAAAACAAATTAAATTTTTCTGTTTTTTGCGTAATCAATCTATTTGTTTTTGAATATTTTGCAGCTTTATTCGCTTCTTGAAAACTACTTGCATACAGTGATTTAATTTATAGAAATGTTTTGGCAGAATACTTGCTGCCTTTTGCAGCAGTTGAATATGTCTTGTCCTTTAAGTTGCATCCAGACAACTATCCGATACATAATTCGTGTTTTTGAAGAGATTTTTTAGATAAAAACAATATTTACTGGGTACCATTTTATTTTGAATAAAAATTAGAAAATGTAAAATTAAAATTTTAAGTCAAATCTCATCCTAATTCCCCAGACCTAAATCCAATTGGGATGGTTTGAAAATGAAAACATTTTTATTTACAAAATCACCGAAAAACGAGAATGATGTGATAAAGCCAATTTTTGAGTTCCAGAAACTTCTGACGCCAGCTAAATGTAAAAATTATATTGGCCATTTAAAGAAAGTAAAGCTAAAATAGCTAAATTAAAAGAGAATGAAAAATGAAGATTTTCAACTTTTTAGGTAATCAAAATAGTCATAAAAAAAGACACAGTTTGGTCTGAACATTAATAAAACCAAATACATGATAAAAAAATTACAACTTTATCTTTATTTATCGATTTTAGAAAAGCTTTTGATGTGATTGATTCCAATCTTTTGCTTTTAAAGTTGTTTCACAGTGGGTTTGAAAATGATTCCTTAGGTCTTCTATCCAATTAATTTACAAATAGTACGTCTTTGAAGGAAAAATCTTAACCTACTTCACTCAAGCTAAATGTACCACAAGTTTCAGTATTGGGTCCACTTCTTTTTCTCATTTTTATAAACGATTTCCCATATCTTTTAGGAAATTTTAATAAAAAAAATGTTTGCTGATAACACTACAATCACTCATTCAGATAAAGATTTGGAAAATGCTTTCTTAAATTTTTCAGCAACTATTAAAAATCTTAGTAATTGGTGTTTTAGATATAAATTTATGAAATTTTACATAAAATACGGAAAAATTACATAAAATTTCGTAAATTAACTTCAGAACCACATGTCAAATCATCACTGAAAAAAAAATAAAAAATAAAAATTGAATTATCACTAATGAAAATTTTCATTAATTTTGTGTGACAAAACGATATAAAACATTAATGTCAAATACAATTAAAAATTTAATTCACTAAATATATACAGCATAGCTATATAGCTATATAATATATATGTATAGCTATATTATAAGAGCTGCTTTTATGATAAAGGTTATTAATTGAAAATAGATTAATGAAAAAGATACTGAATTACTTATTAGACACGACATGAAGTGGGATGTTCAAGTTAGAATTCGATGTTTAGTTAGATCAGTAAAACGCTTAATTTCCTTGACAAATATAACAATAAACTATTATACAAACTTCTTTCAGATGATAAATAGATACGGCATTAGCTAATGGTATGCATATTGTGTTAAAGGTAAATAAATAAAATGGAAAAAGCTCAGAGAAGAGAGACAAGATTTGAGTGAGAATCAAGAAGATTAAGAAGATTATGCCAACAGGTTGAATAAATTGAATATGACCTTTCTTACAAAAAGAGGGCAGAAAGATTATCTCTTTAGAATGCTTAAATCCTTAATAACTTAAAGAACATAATCTTTAAATTGGTTAATAATTTTTGTACATCAAATTTTATAAAGAAACTTATTATTTTATTTGATGAATCATTTTTGTCATTTAATTATAAATATTTTTTGCACCCTTCTTTGGTCACTTCAAAATCCACTTTTGTCAATCAGACCATATATACCTCTTTGTTTTGATTTTTGATTTTTACGGAACACTTATTTTTCTTTAACAAATTATTTCCAAGTTCTGCAAACTTGAATTGTTTACTCAATTTCCATCTTTAGATTTGCAAATTATTTCATGATATAAATCAAGTGGATAAAAGCAAATTTTTTGAAAAAAAACAAAAAAATTTTTTTTGTTTGAATTTTATTCAGAAAAATAATTTTGGTCGGAAAAGTACAAAAACTAGGATAGATAAAAAAAATTTCAAAAAAAGATAGATTGTATACCAAAAAAAAAAGTCTATAAAATTTAGAACATAATATTTTATAACATTTAAAATAGCCGCCTTAATAAACTCAGCGACATGTTTTGGCATAGATTCAATCATTTTCTTGACTATTTCACTTGGGACTTTAAACCATTCATCAAATAAAATCTTTTTTAGATGCTCTACTGATGTTATCTCTATATTGGCTATTTTTTGGTCTATGTATGACCATAAATTCTCCATTGGATTAAGATAAGATGATTTTGGGCAACAAGGGAGTACAGATATTTGTTTTTTTTGAAACAAATCTCGAACAGAATGAGCAATATGTGCCCCATCTGGTTGAAAAATCCAATGCTAACTCTGATCAAAAAATATCTCCGCTGATTGTAACAATTCAAGGGTGTCCATGTATACAAATTGATTGATTCTGCCTATAAAAATAGAGAAACCTTGATTTTCTAGAAATAGAGAAACCTTAACCCGACTCCATTGTGTAATTGCTACCTAACTATTTCTTCTTTTTTCCCTGAACAATCAAACATTTAAAAAAATGTATCTGTAACTAAATTTTATCCGTAACTTTAATTTTAATTTTAATTTCCCTATATTTTAAAAAATTTTATTTTATTTTAATTACACTTCTAGCCTTTTCGACAGATCCAATACAGTCAAAAGGGGCTTTTTTATAGCAGTATATGACTTTATATTTTTCCATTATAGAAGTTTTATAACAGTGTCTTTTTTAATACTAATATTTTGAAACTTAGAACTAAAGCCAAATGCTAATTGTTATAGCTAGGATTGATTCTAACCTTTCTAAAAATATAAGATTCATCTCGACTGGTAAGCTTACGAGTGATAAAATTTTAGTAAAAAATGAATGTCTTGAACTCTATAGACTATTTCATTTTCATTAAATTTACCTGAGTATTTTAAAAAATAGTTCTGGTGTGGTTAGGAGCATTTTTTGACAAATTATATATCAAATGAACGTTAAAAAAATATTCTATATATATGATATAGTTTGTATTATATGATAATCTATTTTTATTTCAAATTATCATTTGAATTATCATTTTAAATTTTTTGATAATTTTTATTATTTGTATTTGATTTTATTCAATTATCGCATATTTTTGATATAGCTATTGACTTATTTTTCCAAAGATCAATTAAGCAATTTTTTAATTATTTTAGAAAAGAATGGGTTAATTTACATACAGGCTGAATTGAAGGATTGAATTTTTCCCAATGCCAATAATGTTTTAGAAGCAACTAATCGAGTAATCAAAGATCAAACCACCTTTCATAATAGATTGCCTTCAGCCCAATTCCTTTAACTAGCAAAATAGATTGTTTTTGCATGATCATCTGATAATAATCCATCAAATGTAAATTGTAAGAAATTTTCTATGGAACCAACAATCTCATTTAAGCTGAGAAGTGCTAATCAGAAATATTTAATCAATCGGTAATAAATAAGTTTTACATTCCAGCTGGAAAGTCTCATAAAATTTGAGATACGAATTAAAATGGTTTCAGTCTTCCAAGTTTTTAGCTTTTTAACGATATCAATTTTATTTTACTTAAAATGTAATTTTTACTAACATTTTTTTTAATTAATTTTACACTTGAATTGAATAATCAAATGCTTGATTTTATTTTTTTTCTTTCTGATTTAAAATTCAATTTAATATAATTAATTACTTTTTTATACGCATATATTATTATTACATAATAAATAAATGTGTTAATAATGATTCTTTATAAAATTACTCAGATACTAAAATCAAGAAATATTAAGTCTTTTTTTTTTAAATTCAAAATTTTACGACCCAACACAACAAAAGAGCACTGTGTTAAAAAAAAGTATTGTGAAATTTAAATACAAACAAAACAAAAATTCTTCTTATTTTAAAAAATTAAAATGCTCTAAAATCTTTAAAAAAAATACATAAAAGTGAATCATAGTTTGTTACACCTTTTTTAAAAAATTTAATTTCCTTTTTTTTTAAAGAAAAATAATTAATTAAAATCTTATTAATGTTTTATATTTGTCTTTTTTTTTTGTATAACAAAAATATTTAAAAAAGATGCAACAAACTATGTTGCATTTTTAAAATTATTTTATTTTAAGTACATTAATTTATCAAATTAGGAAGAATTGTGGTTTTTTTTGTAAGTGAATTTCACAAAACCTAAAAAAAATTATATTTTTGAAATATATTAGAAAATTTTTAAATCAAAAATAAACTTTTCTTTATTTGAAAATTTTTTTTTAATGATTTAAGGTGAAATATTTGTTTTTCGGTAATTCAGAAGAAAAGAATTACTTGACTCTTTAAAAAATATAGAATTTACTTTTCAAGAGTGACATCATTTATCTAAAATTTTTATTTTCATACAATTATGTCTAAAAAACTAAGTAAAAATTAGAAATATTAGCTTTATTATTTAATAGCTTTGTGAAAAGATAAATAGTTTCTTTTTTTTATTTTATTTTTCTATTGTTCTAAGCCATAAAATATGAGTTAAATATTAAATGCATTTAAACGACTTCAAACAAATCATTATGGGAATAGTTCTTTTGAAAAGTTTTAATTTCATTCAGTATTTTTACTTTGATTTTTGGGTACAAATTGTAAAAACAATCTTAAAAAATAAAGTATTTAAACAACAAAACAAGATATGAGGAAAATGATTTTCATGACTAAAAAGTTATAAATAGAAATTTAGGGTTATTTTTGAAAATTTTCAAGAGTACTAGCCTAAACTTAAAGAAATGAATCAAAAAAAAAAATACAACAAGAAATTATTTTCTAATTTTTCAATCTAAATTCAAAAAATTCATTTTGTTATATTTTTCAAGTGTTGTTTAAAACAAAATTCTAATTTTAATTGTTTCTAAATTTTATAATTTTAATTTATTTTTTGAATACTTTTTGTCTTATAAATTAATGTAATTATCTAATTGAAAATTTAGAATTCTGAATTAGAATAAATCAATTATTGAAAATAAGATAAAATAAAAAATTGCATGTTATTTTGATTTATAATTTAAAAATAAGAGGTCTTTGTTTCTAAATTAGTGAAAAAAAAATTTCAATTTTTTTTTAGAATTTTTATTATTAAAAAATTAAATTAACAATTTGAATAAATAAAAAGTGAATAAATTAAATAAATTTGTTTTTGTCATCAAAAGACTTGAATAACAAAAATGTATAATAATCGAATCCAGGTTGAATGTTTTTCGATATAGAATTGAAAAAAATTTCCTTTTTAAGCTCATTGGGAACATTTAGACACTTGATCTTTTCGATGCCATACTTTTCAATCGAATTGCGGATTGAAATAGCGCAAAAATGTTTCAGTGTCAAATTTTTTCTAGTTGTTTCGACTAAAAATTTAAGTACATCCTCATTTTTTTCTTTTAAAAACTCAATTTTACTTGCCTCTAGATAATATTGGCCAGAATGATGCAAATTGAGCATCAAATCAATAAAAATATTCAAACATTTTGACTTGAGATCTTTGACAACTTTGCAATAAATTTTGTAAATGTGCCAAATAAACTCGTCCATCATAGACTCAAATTGATTTCGATGGATTAACAAAAATATTTGCTCAAGTCTAAATTTGAATAGAAAATTGCAGCAGTTTAAAAAGTGAAAAAATTCAAAATTATTATTATTGCTTGTAAAAGACTGAGAGCCTAGTTTGACTAGGCCATTTGTAACACTGAAACTGGCCGAAAATTTAGCACCATTTTCAATCAAAAAATTTATTATTTTTTTGTATTCAAAAATTTTCGATTCCATTTGAACACTTTTGGTTGTGCCACTATTATTGACTGTGCTTAAGGATGTGGAATAAAGTGATACAAAGCCCTTAAAGGCCTCCTCTAGCGCTGTACTGTCTCTGTACTCGTTGAATCTGCGATTCAAATAGTCTGCAATAAGGCTGAAATTTTTGAATTTTGACAGCAAAAAAACAACTATGGACGAGTACGCCTTGTGGCAGCATACATGCAAAGGATTTAGTTCACTAGTCCGACTCGATTCTTTGACATCTACTAATTCCTCTGTGCACAAGTCGAACTCGTCGAATAAATATTCGACAATTTGGCAATTTCCCGAGTAACATGCATAGTAGACTGCGTGCAGAATTTGATATTTATGTCTATTCGAATCTAGGCAAGGAGAAAATATTTTCACAATATCCAAACAATTTCGTTTTGATGCCAATATCAAAGCCGTTTGCAAGTAATTGTCTTCTTGTAAACAATCAGCTCCATGTTCGACCAACAATTTGCACACGTCAGCTTGGTTATTTTCGCATGCAAAATGCAAAATATTTTGATTAAGAAAATTTTTTATATCATTCACATTTAAAATTTTAAAATTGTGAATAGTGGCTAAAATATCATGGATGAATTGAATGTCAATTTTACCAGCAGATCTGTATTCGTTGTGGACAAGTTCAAAAATGAGGCTACCGAGCCGATCAATGGGCTTGGAACAAGCATTGCCTTTGCCATTTTTGCGCAACAGGTCGTTTATTTTGTCCAAAGAGGTGCTTAGCTTTGGACAGCCATTGACCTTGTTGTGTCTCAATTTAAGGAACTATGGTTCAATTTAAAATAAAGTATTGACAAATTTTTTTATGGTCAAAAATTACCTGAAAGCAATGCATATGCTAATTCATTTAAAACTGACTTTGTACATTTTTTATTCTAAAAAAAATGAATAAGAAAACAATTACTCTCAATTGCATAACACTGAAGTATAAGAAATTAAAAAAAAAATATTTTAAAAGTTTCCAAGCTACAAAGAAATTTTGAATCAAAGAACAAGTTTGTTGATCTCGTTTATTACGAAATTAAATGAATCCGAAATCAAAAAGGTAAACTTGATCACTTCACTCACAAAACTCAAAAAATATTTAATTTACCTTTTTTTTTAAATAGAAGATTAAAGTTTTTTTTGAAATTAAATTTCATCTGAGTTTAGTTAAAATTAAAATTTAAAAATTGTCTACCTATATTTTATGGTGAATAGAATTTCAGGCCTCAGTCCGAGCTTATAGACATATAGATAGCTCGATACGCTTTTAGGTTTAAATTTGCATTTTTATTAGTCTCTTAAATTAGACAGTATAATTTGCCATTTAAAGCAATAGATTTTGACGTCTCCAAAATTAGCTTTTTTTTTTTTAAAACACCTAAATTTTTTTATATTAAAGTTATGCAATCTTTGATAGTTTGTTCTTATCTTAAATTTATGTTTAATTTCAATGGATGCTTACTTAGTCTTTGATTTAAACTAAATGAAAAATGTTCACCTTGAGGCCAAAAATACTTTTTCACTAAATAAAAAAAAATAAATTCAGCAAAAAGATTTATCTTTGAATTATTTTGATTTACAATATTTTTGAGCCGAACTGCAGTGACATGGGACTATCGTGTTTCGATGGTCTCAAGTTAGCCCGATTCATCTAACAATTTGAAGCAACATATCCTATTTCTTATTTTTTTAATTAAATAAAATTATTTTAGAGAAAAAAAATCTCTTTTTTATAAAATTTTCAATTTTTGAATAAATAAATGAAATTTTGATAATCCAAAAATTGCATTTGAATAGAAAACCACTTGTACAATTTTTGTTTATAAAAGGACAGGCTTGTAATGAATGATCAAAATCTAAATATAGAATTTTGAATTTATAAGAGTATTTTGATTGAATAAAACCAGGGTATAAATTAAAAATTTAATTTTTTACTATTTGAAAAAAATGTATCCATTGAAGCAAATTCGAATAAGTTCAACAAAAAAAATTAAAGTGTTCTTGCGGACCAGACTGAATTTGTACAACTTTCCTGTAGGTTATGATAAATTTGGCAACGAGTTCTATGACAATGGTAACAATTGTTCAAAAGGATTAATTCAGAATTTTTATTCTATTTGAAGGAATGATTAGGAAAGTGGTTAACTCAGTCTGTAATCCAGCAGCCCATTTGACCGTCAAACAACCACATTCAGGTAATCAACCATCAAATGTAGACCAAACATAATCATTTTTTTGAAAATGGCTTAGACTGGTTGAATTATAAAACAAACAATTTTCCAGAGCATGCTACCAAGCATAGAATGAGGATGATATGTGTAAATATAAACTAAATTAAAAATTAAATTTCATATCATTTATTGTTTCAAGATAATCTCCAAAATTTTACTAATTAACGCTTTTTTGATTTCATTCAAGTTCATGGCTTTAGTTATTAGCTAATTTTTTATTTAATAAAATGTTTAGAATTATTGTTTTTTGTTATTGAACTATATTTTATATAGCCTTTTAAAAATCAAAAGAATTAAAATGAAAATTGTGTACGAATTATCACTATTAGTCAAAATAGGACTAAGACACGTTTTTTCAATTAAAAGGTATCCGATCGGCGTGGATCGCTTTCTCAACACTTATTACGACAATGGTAAATAAACAAAAAAAATTAATTATTCTCTATTTGATTTTTTTAAGGTTTAATTAGAAAGGTTAGCAAAAAAAACGAGCTTAGTCTAATACCAACATTTGTTGACAAGAATTATTCTGGTAAAATCAAAAAATCTCTTTTAAAAATTAGATAATCTCAAAATTTTGTTTAGATTGGCTCTCATACAAAAGCGGCTTATTTCCAAAATTTGATTTAGAATTTCGGATGCAATGTTTTAAGCTAAAAGTTAATCAAATCAATCTGATGCAAAGACTTGCATACAAAGAAATAAAAAAAGATTGCCTCGTATTTGATCCCTATCTATCAGCCAGGCTCATTCGAAAGCAATTAATTTAATTTTTATCAAACTTTTTTTTTCAGATTTTTGAAATTGAATATTTTAAGCTAAATAAAAAAAATTAAAACTATTTTTTTATTCTATTGATTTAAGTCTCTCGAATTCAAAATTAAAATTAAAAAATTCTCAGTCTTAAACTTTGAATTAGAATTGAGCAACAATTAAATTGGTAGATTTTTTTGAAAAAAAGTTATTTCTAATAATCTTCATACTAAAAAAACAATCTCTTAAATTTCACTTCATAAAAGTTGCTTTAAAAGAAAATAATCTTAAGAAAGACAGTTACATCAACATCAACAATAATACTTATAATATTAAGAATAAGCTACGACAGGTTTTACCCTGTAAACGAAACCCATATAGGGCTCGCTATAGTAGCTGTCTTTGATTATACTTCAGTTACTAAAATGTTTGTTTTTGTTTAATTCCAATTAAGTTTATTTCAGTTTATCTATCATCCGCTTAAATGCCGTTTTTGTCTTGGATTGCAAAGCCTCCGGTGGTAGCTCGTTCCAACTCTTAACCACTCTATTTGTAAAAAAGTTCTCTCTTGGCGTACTTCTATTGAACTGCCTTGCAAGTCGGTATTTGTGCCCTCTAATACTACCAGTAGGGCCATCAATTGATATAGAGTTAGCCAGTTTGTTGTGAATATGAAGGTCAACAATAATCAAACAATTTGTGATCTTGAAATACTCTATAAGATCTGCTCCTCTAGTCTACGCTCGTACGATAAATGTCTAATACACCTTACAAACCTTGTTGCTCTTCTTTGCACATTTTCAAGTAGCTTTATGCCCTTCTCTGTTTTTGGACACCATGCACTGACAGCATATTCTAAATGAGGCCGCACAAACGCTACATACAACAACTTGAACGTCTTTATTGTCCAATACTTAAACACTTTTGTCAACTGACCAAACACAAAATTTGCCTTTTTTGCTGCAAGGCAGGCTTGATATTCCCATTTCAATTAACAATTAATGAAAACACCTAAATCTCTTTCCACCTTCGTTCACACATATCTTTGCCATCCATTATCAATTTGATTGTCAAGTGCTTGTCGTTGAAAAGCATAAATTTGCATTTTTCACCATTAAAACTCATCACCCAGTCGACAGCCCAACTCGAAAGCTTGTCAACATCCCCCTGTAGTTCTATAATGTCGTTGGAGCTTCTTATAGTTGATATTAGCTTCGTGTCATCCGCAAAGAGCTTGCACAAAGCTGACTTCGCATTAGGCATATCGTTAATGAATATTACAAATAATAATGGTCCAAGAACCGAACCTTGAGGAACGCCGCTCAATACATCTAACCAGTCCGATACTGCTTCACCCATAACTACTCTCTGTCTTCTACCAATTAAGAAATCTCACTCAAGTCACTCAAGCAATTTCCCCTTGAATCCATATGCCTCTTACTTTTTCAAAAGACCTCTATGTGATACCTTGTCAAATGCCTTAGCAAAGTCCATAAAAACAACAACAGATGTAAAACCACAATTCATAGTTTCAGTGATTGCATCTAATGTCTCAAGCAAATTAGGTAGACATGACTTTCTCAACACAAACCCATGCTGCTCCTTTGCTATCAAGTTAAACCTCATCAGATGAGCAATCATTTCGTCTCTCACAATCCTTTCCATCACTTTACACGCTACCGATGTTAAAGACACAGGCCTGTAATTGATTGCATCCATTTTGCTCCCTTTTTTTAGCAATGGAGTAACGTCGGCCTCTTTCCATTTCTCCGGTAGCTTGCTGGCCAGAAACGAAGTCTTAAATACCCTCTCCAATAGATGATGGATTGAAAACCATTTTTAATAGATCATTTTATCGATTTAGTTAGACCGAAATGTAATTAAGAAAAGCTTTAAATTCATAATAAAAATTACAGACTTTTTACAAAAAATTTTTTTTATTAGATTAGATTGAAAAGATGAAAATTAAATTCTTAAATTCGAATTTTATTTTTCTACAAATTTGAATGCGTCGTTGAATATCAAAATGTGTAAAATCATGAGAAACAACTTAGCAAACTTCTTTCGTCTGCTAGATATGGTCGATTGTGATGTGTAAAGGTCATTTAACATTCTAAAGCTGGAGGAGTCGTTTGAACCTCTTTTGTTACTTCCTTTATTTGTTTTTTATTCAATAAATTTTATATTTTTTTTTAATCATATCTTAAATCAAATAAAATTATTTAATTTTTATTACAAAAAAAATTCAGTTTCATTGAAAAATAGTAAAAAAACGAGTCAAAGGTCGAAGAATCCAGTCGGCCTTTGAGTGTTAAAAATAGTATTATTATTATCTTTCTTGTATCTTTCTTATTTTAAGCACATTTTCACATTCTAGTAGACATATTTAACGAGTTACTGCTATTGCTGAAAAGGTATTTTTTCCAATAATGAGTTAAAAACAGCAAAAGTTCAAAATTTTCATTTATTAAAATATTTTAAAACTAATTTTACAAAGAGTTAGAGATATTATTTGAAGATCATTTAATTCTAATGAGTTTATCATAAAATCTGACAGCTAATAAACATTCAGTACCTGTTTTAACTTCAGTTGTAACAACGGAATGATATTACAATCAATCAATGTACCTATTATACAAAAGAGAGGAAGGCCACCCAAAAATATTGAGAACAATAAAGATGTAACATCGAAATCAAATAAACGAAATAAATAAGTGTTAATCAATTTTTTAACTAAAAATTTTAAACATTAGCCGCTTATTACTCTTTCGCACTCTTCTTATTACTTTTTTTTTATTTTAACTTGTGATTTTTTTGATACTTATTCTATTACTTAAAATTGATTTAAATTTTTTTTTAATTTATTAGATTCTAAAATGATTTGTATCATAATTAAAAATGCATTATTTTTTTTGAATTTTATTGAGTGACATAGATCATTTGAATATATGACATCTAGACGTGTTTTCAAATGACCGCAGAATTGAAGCTGGTGTTCCACAAGGTATTGTCCTAGGTCACTACCTATATAACAGAAATTAACTCAGACATTAACTTCCCACTATTCGTAGATGATATTTGTTCTTGGTCTTTCTCAACAAGCACTCAATTAATCAATCTTAAGTTACAAACTCATCTAACTGAACAAGAAACATAGATGACAAAATGTAGAACCAAAGTAAGCACTGCCAAAACAATTGAAATTTTCAGAATATTTCTAAGAAAATAGTTAATATTTCATCAAGAATTAATTTAATTTAGATAAAAATTTGCTTAACACTCAAAACTCCAAGAGGTTTTTTTCGACCCCTTGGGTTACCTTTACTTTTTAAAATTTTTATAAAAATAAGCATATTTTGTCTTAACATATCACATTTATGATTTAAAAAAAAATACTCAAAATTTGTTGCATCTATCTAACTGATATTTTTTTGGCATTGTGAGTTTTGGAGCAAAAAACAAAAAAAAATTTTAATTTAAAAAAAACTTTTTTCAAAGGGTCCAAAAATTGTTTTACAAAATGTATCGCTGATACATGATTTGTATCACCCAAATTTAGTCTGTGCAAAAACTGTGCAATTGTACAAAACAGTATATGCATTAGGAAATTAGTAAGATTAAATTGCAGAAATTTTACACCAACTAAATTTGGGTGATACAAATCTTGTATCAGCGATACATTTTGTAAAACAATTTTTGGACCCTTTGAAAAAAATTTTTTTTAAATTAAAATTTTTGTTTTTGTTTTTTTCTCCAAAATTCACAATGCCAAAAAATTTCGAATTAAAGTAAAAAAATTTTTACTACTTGTATTTTTTTTAAATGAGACAAATTTTTTCTTACCAATACTTTTTTTATGTTTTGAAATTTCAGAACAAACTTAAATTTTTTGTAACACAAGTTAAAATAATTTGAATTTTATTAAATATTAATTTCCCGACTAAAATCTAAATACTTGGGTTTCCTTTAAAGTATTTGAAAAATGTCTTATAAAAGAAATGTTAGCGAGCAAGATAACGATAGCCAAGATTCAGATAAAATGACTAATATTGAAGCCAATATCAGCCTTAATGGCAGCTCAGACAAGCCTTCAGTTGAGAAAAAATTGCGCAAGATAATCGAACAGCACTTTGACGAGGAGATACAGTACAAAAAATATGAGCTTGAAAAAATAAATGAGGTAAAAATTTAAATTAATTAAATAAATTTTTTAATTTATAGAGAAATTTAGAGAATTTTTGATGCACAAAATATGCTAGATAAACTTCGAGTATGCATTGTATGCAATTTCTATAGCTCAAACGGACAACTGCCATTACAAGATTACATAAATCATCCAGCTGTTGAAAATTTAAAGTGTGAACATTTGGAGGCAGCAATATCTCAATGCAAAACACTATCCCAACAAGGTATGGTAGATCATGAAGAAGTAAGCAAGTTATTTCAGCAACAATTCGACCTAAAAATATGTGTAGGAAATGTTTCAAAATACTTGAAAAATAAAAATGTCGAGTCACAATCATCTCAAGACAATGTTGACTCTTCACAGTACAACCAGGATTTAATAACTCACAAGTGGATGATTTATATTCGTTCGCCAAATTGTCCAAAGCTGGAATCTTATATTAAGAAAGTAATGTTTTACTTGCATCCAAGCTATAAACCATATGATGTGATTGAAATAAAGTAAGTAGCTTTTATTTTAATTAATTAGCGTTAAAATATAAAAAATTCATGTGCAACTTTAATTTAAAACAAAGCTTTTGAAAATTAAAATTAAATAAAATTACATTTTACTAAATTTTTTTTGTGTTGAAAATTCACTTTTAACATTAGGCGATTTGATATTAGCTAATATTAGAAAAAAAATAGTAAAAAATCAATTTTAATTGAAGAAAAGTGAAAAAAAGACAAATGACATGTGAAATTATTTAAGTACAACTAAAATACGTAAAAAATTAGAAAAACATTAAATAGAAAATTTGACTAGAGAATGGCATCTTGCAGTTGATGACAAATTCAAAATATCATTTCGATTCAAAGAGTTTATCTTTTGATATTATAATAAATCTTTAATTTAATTTAATTTTTTTTTTAAGTAACACGGTTAATATGCTATGTAAACTTAAGAAATAAATAAATAATTTTTGGAAAAAAAATTTTCTCAACCTATTGATAAGATCAATTTTTAGATTTTTTAATGCATTAGCTTATTATTTATTAGGTGTGTTTTTAAGCTTTTAATTTCAACGATATTTTAAATTTAGAACTTATTCTGAATTTTATATTTGAATTTCATCTTAAAATTTTATACTAAATGCTAGTTTACCAATACTTTTAAAATAGATTTAATATATACTTCACAAAAAATTATTTTTTACATTTAAATTTTATAATTAATATTATCAATAGGTTAAAATATTTCACAAAAATAATTTATTTTTTAAAATTTTTAGCTAAGATTTTCGCACATTAGATTTTTAAATAGGAAAAGAGATTTAGATAGACAGTTTTTTAAGTAGATAATTTTATTTAAAAAATTAGATAAATAATTCTTGTAAAAGGATGAAAATAATATTCAAACATATTTTTATTCAAATGTAGATAATTGTTCTATGAAGTATTTATATATCATAATAGATATTTATCATAAAAATGCTAATTTTTTGATTTTTGACAGTTCAACTTCAAAAAATTCCCAGTTTAATTAAATTAATTTCTTAATTGAGTAACTTATTAAGCTATATATACTTTGCCTTTGGACCATGCACCCATCTCGCCAATGCTATAATATTGTTAACTTTGAGCACATATTCTAATAGCGTAATCATACGTTTAGATCCGCATCAAACACTGAAACCTGAAACATCAAACATTTCTTCAACTAAAATATTTTCCAAATATTTTAAAATATTTTTAAAATATATTTTTTTAAATATTTGCTGCTATTAACTCACATGACGAAGGTACAATAACAAAAAGAAAGAAACTGATTTTAGGTGATTTGATGTGACAAGTTAAATTTCGGGCACTGTATTTTAATATTTGATTTAAAATTTTTCTTTGAACATTTATAAGCAAACAAAATATTTATTTTTAATTTAAATAAAAAATTATCTTATAAATTTATAAAATTGCATTTAATGACATTTTTTTATCTATTTAAAAAAGAACAGCGCCTTTTCAGTTAGCAAAACGCGGATGGGGTGAATTTCCTGTTCACGTACAAATTCATTTCAAAGATGAGCGAAACAAGCGTGTCGATATCAACCACAATTTGAAGCTTGATTGGACCCAGACTGGCTTGCAAACATTCGGTGGTGAGACATCATGCATTTCCAAGATGATTATAAAGCCAAATGATTTTGTTGCTGACAGTGACATGATTTGCAAGAAAAGAAAAGCAGAATTTGAGCCAAACTCGGAGACAAAAGAAGAAAATCCATCTGAAAGCCTTCAAAATGAGTTAAATTCACAATACCAAATTGAGTCATTCAAAGGCGAATCACAAACAATCACTAGAAATTTCTCCTCCTCATCTTTGTCATCTGCATCTAATTCAAACATATTCTCACCATTTATTACCCAAAATATGAACAATAATCCGTCACCAACGAGCTTTATATCGACTGAAATTGAAGCTTCTTTGACTCCAAACATTTCTAATTTTGATGAAGTTTTTCAACATTTAAATAAAAAAGAAGAAAGTCAACCTTGTGCCAAATCGAGCAGTTCAAGTCTTGACGCACTGCTAAGTCTCCGACCAAAGAATATTCAATTGCCCAAACCAATTAGTAGCAATCTAGTCTTGTCCTCAAAAACAATTAATTCAAACAAAGTTGCTCCTAATAGTACTTTATCCAATCAATCTAAAACAAATTCTGAAAATGGTTTTTTGAATTCTTTAAACAAAAAATTGGTAATATTTAAAGTTGGCAGCGACAATCAAAATTCAAAGAATAATGAAACCGACTCGGATAAAATAAGTAAGTCTGTTGATTTTATTTAATGAGAAAAATCGTTCAAATTTGTTTCTTTATTATTTTTTTCAACCTAAATTACTAATTTCTACAAATATTTAAAGTTCTTTTCTTTCAATTCAATGATTTAATCATACTAAAGTTGTTCTAAGAATTTTTTTTTCATTAAATTTTTTTTTCCCAAAACTAATATTCATTTAAGTTTTAATGTTCTTCTAAATCGTTGTTGATTGTTAATAAGAAATTGACGAATAATTTAATTATTCCTTTAAGAGAAGAAAATAATTAATAATCATTTAAGGTTAAGAAAAGTTTAAACTGTGATTTAGATTTTAATAACTATGTAAAATCGACTAAGGTTAAATAAAACCTTGCCATGCTATTTTTGACTATTTTTTTTCAATAAATACCATTAATAAATATTGTTGTATTCGTTATCATGTTCTATTCTTTTATTATTCACTTTTTCTTATTTTGTTTCTTCAAATAAATTATATTCACTGAACTAACTCTTTTTGCTCGGCACTCTACAACAATATAAACCGACCTAATGGCTCCGTCCATTTTATTTTTTGAAATAAAACTAGATGTTAAAAACCTTTATTTTATGTCTTTATTCAGATCTGTTAGTATCTCGTGCTTATAGGACAAATAATAAAGAAAATAATCTTAAACAATAACTTTATTAATATTGGCCACTTGTAGCCTAAACAAAAGAAAAAATGAAAAATTAACAACAACAAAAGAATAATCAAAAAGTAATTAATAAGTTTTAGACTTGATGGTTTCGTATATTAAAAAGTAATAATAAGAGCGAGCGCTTGTCGGATACTTTACACAGTGTTAAATAAGAGTGACTTGCCAAACACATTAGATCATAGTATTGCACTATGAAACTTTAGGCTTCTAAGTTGGCTAGTTGGCAGTTTTTTTTCTCTTTGACATTTTTTAGCAAAAATTTGAATAAAATAGCAAAAGGTTTTAATTTCCAAAAAATAAAAAAAAATAAAATTCAATATGCATAATTTTATAATATTCAATCATTTGATGGATTAACGGTTTATCTTTCTAAAATATTGAAATGTTTTTCACCCAATTTTAATTTTTCTAGAATTTTTGAAAACAAATTTTAGGACTAATTTTTCAAGATTTTAAACAAAAAAGTTTAATGTATTTTAATCATTTTTATCAATTTTGTTTTTTGATTTTAAAATAGTGTATAAAATAATTAATCAAAGTTTTTTCGTTAGTTTAATGTTTGCAACACCAATCCTTCCCTATTTTACATAATAATATTTATTACATTTTCGATTTAAATTTTTTTAAAAAATTGTTTGGTGTAATGGTTTAAGAACATAGATTAAAAAAATTGATCAAGCTATCGTTTCAACCGTCTACTTAAAAAAAATTTTGACAGCTTTTATTATCATTTAATCATTTAATTAAGCTTTTAATCAATATTCAATATTTTCTTTATAATTCTGTTTAAATTTTAGGTTTAAAGTAAAACTAACAATTTACTAACTGCTACAACTGCTTCTTTTCCCGTATTAATGTATAAAGATTAAGGCTTAAAGATTTTTAACATACAGTGCAATTTAAAACTAGCTTAAACGCTTTTATCTATTTCATGATCCTCGCCTCTTTTTCTTTCTTTCCTCTAGTCCCTAAACTTATTTTTGAGGAAAGGGAGTTGAGAGGAACACAAAGACGAACAAGCTACTGTAAATTAATTAGTGATTTGAAATTAATTCTAGCTCACCAAAAAAAAATTACAAAAAGTAGAATATTGCATTTTGATTATTAAAACAATTTGGTAAAGTTTTTCAGAAACTATCTGGCAATAAAAATGTTGTATTTTAAATTGAAATCATAAATATATCGTTTACTTTATTAAAGCTATGAAATATTAGGAAAAATAAAACATGATGGACTAATTGACACTTTTGCCCTTAAAATGAAACCTTTAAACTTCAATTTTTTTGAATAAATTTGGAAAAATTTTGAGTCGACAAAACAATTGTTTTTAAATAGAATTTGTGAGCATAAAGTTGGCTCTTTTTGCTGATTAGATCTCACAAAATATCAAGGCTTTTATTTGTCTATCTTTTATGCTTAGAAGGGGTCTTCTGACCGCTGTATGAGACTCTAAACCTTTTATTTGGAAAAATCTTACTACAGTAAACTTACTTATCCAAAACCCTTGAGCCTCAGGATTGAATTCGTTAAATTCAGTTTTTGATAGCTAGATGTAGGGTCTTTTCTAATCTCTCTAAAAATGTAATTTTCATCACTAAAAGTTAGCTTTCGAGGTCTACCAAAACGGCTTCGATCAGACACAGTACCAGTCTGTTCGTATCTTTTTTTTGTTGAAGAGACACATTTTGTGGATACACCTAACAGCTTGGCAATCTCATTATCTCAACTTTTCAGCAGACCCCCATTTTAATAGGCTTAACAAAAATATTTTCCCCATTATTTTTGTAAAATAAAGATTTTTGAACTAATTACAGTACCGATTTGACAAGTGGATTTCTGCTACCTAAAATTACCTAAAATTACTTTGTAACAAAAAGTAAATTTACGTAAAATTACGTAAAAATTGGTAAAAATGAAAATGCCAAAAAAAAGCCCGATTTTTTGAATTTTTTATTATTTTCTAATAAATTTTGAAAAAATTAGTTTTTATTTATTAAATAAAATTTTACCAAAAGTTACTTTTTTTTACTAATTTTTACGTAAATTTTTGTAAAAAATGGTTAGTAAAAAATGGGCTTTTTTTTGGCATTTTCATTTTTGTATATTTACGTAAAATTACGTAAAAACACGTAAATTTACTTTTTGTTACAAAGTAATTTTAGGTAATTTTAGGTAGCAGAAATCCACTTGTCAAATCGGTACTGTATATTTTTTTTCCGAGTGTGATAATCAAATTGTAGAAGAATAAAAAACTCTTTAAATTAGTGTTTTTAATTTTTTTCTTAAAGACTCAATTTTTCGTCAAATTCAATAAATAAACAATTTTATCTAAATAAAATAATTAATTTCTTTAAACTTTTGCAACATACTGTTTAAGCCAAATATCAATAAAAAGAAATTTTATTTTTTCTCTTTTAAAAATATATGTTTTAATTTAAAAAAAGAATTTTTTTCAAAAAGTCCATTAACATCATCAAATGGAGCATGTTCATCTAGCTTGACTAAGAAGCAAAAAACATCAAATCAACAAATGGCACAAATAGAACCAAATCAAATTCAAAATGATTTAGATAGAAACAAAAATTTGTACATATCAAACATAGAGAATTTTTACAATTCTAATTTACTTGTAGAAAAAATCAAAAATCTTAACACAGATAAGAAAAGCTTAAATTTTGAAAATCTATTAAATGAGTCTCTGAGACATTTTCCGATTATAGTTGATAATCGAAAAAAACGGCGAAAACTGACATTTAGCGCTCATTCAATTCACGAGTTTTATTCGTGGCCCTACGCCAAAAGACGCGCTAATGAATGGATCCGAGCTTTGTACATAAAAAAAAAGTGTTTTCAATTAATCGAAAAATACGAGCTTAAAAATTTGACTCCCTGGTCGACCAAATCTATAGTGTTGTGGCTACGCTCACATGGCTTTACTCCACTCGAGTACCAGCATATGCAAATAATGTCACTAGAGCGAAAGATAATGAGCTCTGATGAAAGCCAAATACTAGATGAATTTCATTATGTGGATTCTTTACAGCCTATAAATGTTATTGAAAAAAATAGTTTTTTGAAACTGTACAATCAGTTTGAAAACGATTCATCATTAATAGATGTCGTAAATATTGATTCAAATGAATTGAAAAAATCAAGGCTAAATTTTGAACACAAAATTGGCCAGGATATGTTTGTTGGCAAAAAAAATCACATAAAACCATGTGGTGAAACAAAATATGTGCAAGAACTTTTAAAACAATTGAATTTGAAGACTTGTTTGGTGAATATAACTGGATCAAGCGAGTCACCAAATGAATCTAATGTGTTCACATGTGATTTGGTTGAAAGATTTATGTTTGGTCTGGCCAAACGATTTGCAGAAGACTTGATACGTCAGACCTGTGCAGATGTTTATTTTGATTCAGCCAGATCTGAACGACTTTTTGAAAATCCAAAGCATAATGGTCAAGTCTTAGATATTGCAACTGAGTATCAGAAGTTTCCTGACTTTTTAAATGTAGTGGATATCTTTAAAACAATAAATAGACATGATAAATATGATTTTCTAACTAACAAATATATGGCACGAGCAAATACAATCTAATTGATACCAATTTTATTTACTACTTTATAAGATTTATGTTTAGTTCTGTTGACATTGAATTAAAATAAAATTTTATAAAGAAAAAAATTTTCAATTTTGATAGATAAGTTGTTAAATAAAATTTTGGACATGTATAATTCTTTAAACAGGATAATCTTTTTGGATTGGCTTTGTTAAAAATATATCAAAAAAAGTTTCAAATTAATAAATAAAGAAAACAAATAATTAAGATACTTTATTAAATTAAACCTAAAACCTAAGAAATAATTTTTTTCCAACAAACTAATTTTCTAGCTATAAAAAAATGATTATTTTTTTATGACAAATAGAGTAAAGTGGTTATATAGCTTTGAAATATGAGAAAAACAAGTCAAATCTAAAAGTAATAAAATTGCATCCCGAATGAAGCGAAAAAAATTTAACTTAGGACCAAATTCTCTTTAGAACGAATACAGATTCTAAATCAATTTGTCTGTAAACAGTATAATTTGCCATTTCTAAAGTTTTTCTTATTAATGAAAAGATCTGTGGATTATTGTGCTGAAAATGAATATCCAAAGCTTTCTCATTTATATTTTCAATTAAATATTCTAAATCTCTAATGAATATTTGTATTAATTTAAATTTTCTATGAGGATGCATCGAAATAAATTGATGCAATAAATCGTATTTAGCCAACAATTTTTCATTTTTAACATGATCCAACAGCTCTTCAACAAGATTTAATTGATCATCTTTCAAAAAACACAAAATTTTGTTCAAAATTTCAAAAACTTTGTTAATTGCATTCGAATTTAATTTGTTTTTTTTTACCACATCAAAAAGAGCATTGCACAACCATTCAGGACTATGAGGTGTTTTAAATGAGTCAGGAACAATGTTTTGAATCAAAGACTCTTCATAAATAGGAATCATAGATTCGAATCGAAGAAATATTGAATTTTCTGAAAGTGAGGCAGGCATTTCACTTGATGATTGGAAATTTATGATCATGTTTTTCAATTCATTTATTTCTTTCATAACTATTTTAAAAAGAATTTCTCTATCATTTTGATTGTTAAGACTCATTCAACTATCAAGCTTGCACTTGGAATCTAATTTTTCGTTTAATTTTGAAAAATTGTCATCAAAATCATCCA
>PJRA01000473.1:1148244-1167571 GCA_016987375.1 Brachionus koreanus | reverse complement strand
ATGTTTTATTTATAAAAAATCGAAAAAAAAATAAAATTCAATATGCTCTATTTTATAATATTCAATCATTTGATGACATATCTGTTTATCTTTTCTAAAATATTGGAATGTCTTTTATCCAATTTTAATTTTTTCTGGAATTTTTGAAAACAAATTTTAGTGCTATAATCGAATCAATTTTTCAAGATTTTAAACAATAAAAGTTTAATGTATTTTAATCATTTTTATCGATTTTGTTTTTTGATTTTAAAATAATGTAAAAAATAATTAATCAATGAAAGTTTTACTTGTTTGATTGAATATTGATTGATAGCTAAATTAAATGATTAAATGATAATAAAAGCTTTCAAAAAATTACAAGTTACACGACAAACGATAAACTTCAAGTTTATTCAAAAATGGCTAATTGATAAAAATGTAAAATTTTGGGGTAAAAAACTCCGAGTTTCCAAAAAATTCTTCAATTTAAAAATGCACTTGAACGTGAACAAGTGCAAAGTGATTTGCATCAACCCCTTGCATTTAACCCACCTAACTATTCCCAATGTCTATTTGCTCAACAAATTGAAATTGTCAAGTTATATAAGTATCTTGGCTTTGAAGTCTCAGACTCGCTTGATCTCCATCTACCAGCGAAACGCGTCAGCAATCAGTCCTGTAAAGTTCCTATTGAAGCAACTGAAGCTTAATGGCTGGACAACGCCTACAGAGCTTATTGTATCGGTCACCTAACGTATAGCATCGTAATGCTAACATTCACAATGCAAACTCTGAAGCTATTAAGTATGCTATGAACGCGCTTTATTCCCACCTCTGGGGTTTAATTGGTATCGATGAGCAAACTCCAGTCTCTAACAGACTTCTCCAAATACGCCTTAATCCGATTTGTTAGAATATAACCAAAATCAAAAAATTTGAGATTATACAGAACTCTTCTGTGAGAGACTTTACAGAAAGCTATTGAAAATCTGTGTAAATGATGTCAACTAGAAAGCTATTTGTTATTGCTTCAGAAATAAAATCAAAAGTTTCCACAATTTGGATGGACACCTGCTGTTATCTGTATATTAAAATGGTTTCTAGGTAAATGATCTAACCCAGTCACAAAATAAACGATGATTTATAGATAAAAATTGATAGATGAATCATTAATGAGTTAGGAACCATTTCATCGTAATTCTACGATGTAAATTAGAATATTTCATCGAAAATAATCGATAAAATTATTATTTTATTAAATAAAATTTTATTTTATTATAAAAAATATTTTTATATTTTAAAAAATTTTTTTGTTTTGATTTGTCAAGGTTTGTCAAAAAAATAAAAAAAAATTTCTTGTCCCTTAAGTGCGGAAGTGGAAATGCGCAAAGATTTCCGCAACTCATATTCTGTAGAATTTTTGAGCAAATAATTTAGCAAAAAATTTTGTTGGAAAATTAAAAAAATATATATATAAATTGCAATATCATTCTAAAATTGTCACAATTCTAGTATTGTTCCCATTGTTAATCTGAATTTAAAATATTGTAAAAAAAAAATTTGGAGAAAAAACGAGAATAAAATGATCGTTTTTTATCGTGTTTACTAGAGGCTCACCACTACACCGAACGAGTTATTCACATTTTTGAAAAGCTTAAACCTGAAGACGGCTTGCATACTGATAAGCTAAAATCTTAAATCGGGTAATTTAACAAAAATAAAACTTTGAAACAAAAAATAAATAAATTTATTTAAAACGATGTTGTAATATTCTGGTCTAAAGATGAATTTAAGAGCCAAGACTGGGTTAGTGATGGGATTTCACATTTTTTAGTAATTTTCTCCTCGTAATCAGAAAGCCATTTTGTATATTCTAAAAAATAAAATAGGTAAAAATGATATCGAGATATCGGCATAATTGTCTCGCAGCATTATGTGTATTGTAGACAAAAGAATTCAGTACTTCTAATTTTGTTTGTTTATTAAATGACTGTTTAAAAAGAAAATTTTTCTCATAATCAAACTATAATAACGAAAAAAAAGAGGGATTGTATGTTTAGACAATCAATTGTACAAAAAGCAAAGTCAAACGCTAATCCTTCTTGCCAAAAAATTTTCAAATAACTAATAAAATAATAATAGATGTTCCAAAAAATTGTAGTTAAAGGATTTTACTAACTTTTTCTTGGATTTATTTTCTCTCAATGGCAAACCTAATTCTGAGGCACAAAACGACATAAAAAAATTGTTGAAGAACATTATAAAAAAACTGCTGATGAGATTTTAGACTTTGAAATTGATGAAGCAGCGCTAACCACGATTATAAAAGACTTAAGTCACAAAAAATCTTCTGGTAATGATGATATTATGTAACGAATTCTACATATATGGTTTATGTCCAGGTCTAGTTAACGTTTTAAAGTGGTTTTTTACTACAATAATCAAAACTGGACACATTCCTGACGACTTTAATGTTTCCTTGGTTACACCAATTCCGGAGTGTCTTAACTTAAGACACTCCATGCTATTCAATATACACAAAAATCAATTTGGTTATAAAAAAAAATATCGAGTAAACATGCTTATTTCATTGTGAATTAGGTATCAATTTATATAGAGAACATGGGTCTAAGATTCATCTCCTAAGTCTTGATGCTACCAAAGCATTCGATAAACTATGGAGAAATGGTTTATTTTTCATATTGATAAAGAAGGTCCCTATACCAATATGGAGAGCATTATTCAATTATTACAAAAAGTCCAAAATTATGGTCAAGTATGATGAATGTTTAAGCGATCTTATTGATTTTAGTGAAGGTGTTAAGCAATGTGCTATACTTTCTCCGTAACTTTTTAATTTTTTCATTAATGACTTGCGTGAAGAATGTATAAGTTTAGATATTGGTGCCAGAATTAATAACTTTAGCCATGCAGTCAGGTTGTTGGAAGTATGTTTCAGTTACGCTAAAGTTTGGAAAATGGAATTTAATCCGAATAAATCAGTATGTGTTACAATGTCAAATACAAATAAGATAATAGAGACGAACATTACCGTTGATGGTAATCGTTTACCATGTGTCAATGGTTTTGAATACTTAGGACTTCCAATCGGTAACAACAAGTTTATGATGCACTTCATTGAAGAAAAGTGGAAAAAAGTTGAGAGAAGTTTTTATTCCCTTTATGGCCTTGGGGTAAAGCCTTCAATTTCCAACCCTAGTCTTATAGTGTTTCTGTTCAAACAGTATTGTCAGTCGATCTTTAGGCATGTGTTGGACAATATTCGTATTCCGTGTAGTATGCCAAAAGAATTTGATAGCAGACAAAGTATACTAATTTAACGAATGATTGGCGTGAAAAATATTCACTTACAATTCCTTTGAATGAAGTACTCAATTTAGAATTTGTTAGTCAAATTTACTATAAACATAAGATTTTTTTTGGCACAACTGACTAGAGATCCTGGTTGTTATGAACTATTCTCTTATATAAGAGAGAATGAAACATTCAGCAAGAAAAAAAACTTTTTTGTGCTCAATTGAATGTTCTAGAAAATCGATTGTATATTAATTGCCTTGACTTTCAGCCTAAAATGGTTAAAACTTTGATAGAATTTAGCTTTAAAAGCTAAAATACTGGTTTAGTCGATTCAATTAGATTTGTCATAAACAAAATTAACCATAGAGTCAATGAAGAGATTAATATCTTTTTTTGGTACAGCTTACTTAACTTATGGTCTTCTAAGAGTAGCCTTTGCTCAAATTTAACCTATTTATAAATTTTTATTACAATTCTTGATATGAATATTTTATTTTTTCTAACTCTTTTTAATTTTGTCAATGTGACTTTAAATTAATAAATAATAATAATAATAAAATATCAAAATCAATTTATCGCTTTATTTTGGCATTAATCCAAAATATTTCATTTATAATTGATGAAATGATTTAACAATGAAGCAGAGATGAAAGTTTTTCATAATTGGATTAAATATTGTGAAAGAATATGATGAAAATTTTGTAGTTTTAATCCAATAGCATTTTTCACCCAAAAAAATGAGATGATTCATATATGAAACATACATTAAGACATCGCTTTTTGCTTGACTGGGAAAATTGATTCTTAAATTATGAAAGCAAAGGCTTCTAAAAATTATTGTACTGTATTATAATTATTATAGATCTATTTCTCAAATCAATAATTATTCTTCTTCTCAATAAAATGTTTAATAGTCAATTACAAATAATTTTAAAATTAAAAAAATTAAGACTTTTTGATAATTTTATTTTTTTTAAAATAAATCCTTATGAAATTGAATTGAATTGAATTGGTGATACAATATTTTGTAAAACAAAAAATTTGCTACAAACTGATCATATTTAATTAGGAGCTTTTTATATTGTCTTTTCATTGAAATGCACTTAAAGTTAAATAACATAGGTTTTTGTATTTTCTCATATTTTTCTTTATGAGACAAAAAAAATAAATAAATTAGCATATTTTTTTAAAGTTTATAAAAACGCTAATCTAGATCATGAATAAAAATTAAAAATTTAAAAATTTTGGACAAGATTGAACGAGAACAGGCTCAGGACTCGGAACAGAAACAGGGACGAGTTCAGATTGAATGCAAGGTTGTTCAACTGGAACATTTACCGGCACCGGTACTGGACAAGCCAAAGGAACAGCTTCATTTATAGTAACTTTAACAGGAATCGGGACGTCTTCGTGAACAGGAACTGGCTTGGGAACTCGAATAACTATTGGTATCGGAACTGGATCTGGCACTGGATCAGGCTGAGCAATAGGATACGGAACAAGAACAGGCACTCTTACTGGAATTTTAACAGGAGATGGTACAGACACTAACTGTGGTATCTTGTAGGGCAAATTAATCAAAATTCTAACTGTCTTTGGAACTATTTGGGGTATTTCAACTGGCTGCGGAACAGGACATGGCTCTGCCACTGGATATGGTTTTTTGATAAAAACTCTATGAGGTAGATCAATGGGACACGGAACTGGACATGGTTTTGGAACCGGAACTGACACAGGTACTGAAACCGGTTGAGCAACCTTAAAAATAAAAAATGTAAAAAAATTAATTCTAAAAATTTATTACATCAATATGTTCTATGATCGGAACAGGTGTCGGTACTGAACATGGTACAGGGTATTCAATTTTACATTGATTATTGTAATCTAATTTTTAGAATTAACAAAATAAAACAAACTTTTCAACTTTTATTTTTACCTGTTACAATCATTTTATAATTTTCTTATTTGAATTTAATTTTAAATTATTATCAAAAAAATATAGATTCATTTTATTTATTTATATTAAGAAAAAAATAAACAAATCTAATTAGATTTATGCATGATTTATCGCATTTTTTCTTTTGTGTATATTTTATTAGGGCTGAGATTTATTAGAAAAATATCCTCAAATAGCATTTAGAATCAAAATCATAAACAGAATATTTTTAGAATTTCAAATATTTTATAAAAATTAGTTTATAATTTAGAAATAAAAATTCAAATTTATTTTATAAAAAAACTTGGAAAATAGAATGAACAACGATTATCATTTATGTCTATCCAAATGATGCCTTCTTTTAGCATTAAATTAAGAACATTTTCAATACGATACATTTCCCAATTTAGATTTGATCTGATCGAATCTTTATCCACAACACCATTGTTTAATTCAGCCAATTGAACAATTTGAGTATGATCAAGACCCATACCCTCAGGCAACGATTGAACCATAAATCTTCCATTATTCATTGAAATTAGAGTGAACGCGTTACCGAATATATTTAGTTTTTTTATGGCTCGTTTACAATCGTCCAGAGACACTTCATTCACAAATCTATTGCGAGTTCTTTTGATACGATCCAACACTTGGTCTAAATAGATCAAGCCCCCTGTTTTCTCTTGCATGCTGCTACAAATTTCGATAATCTGCACTGCTAGTTCATAATAAAAATCACCAACTCCCTTTGAAAACAAAACAAATAAAATCTATCTGAAATATAAGTATATATTTTCATTGTTTACCAGCATTTCGGACCAGAAACCTTTAGAAGTAGAAAGCGGGTCTACGCCAATATTGGCGCACATGTCTTGGAACTGTTTTCGAAAGTTGGCATCTCGTTTTATTTCATCTCTGTGCTTAAAAGCAAATTCTTCGAGATTTTTTTTGAATGTGTCAACCTGTCGTGACAATTGACTCAGCTCATTTTCCGATATTTGACTTGCTTTCTCTTCAAATTTTGACTGTTAAACAATTTTTAAATAAATTTCTAAAATCCTCTTTTATTTTTATACTTGTTGAAGAGCTTTCTTATTTATGGCGCCGATTCCGAATCCTTTTCTCATTCTTGTAATTTTAATTTTAATTAATTAAAGAATTTAAATATTCGTTAGAAAAGAATAGAATTTTTTATGCAAAAATAAAACAAAAATGATGTAAGCTAAGTTTTGCGACTACTTTGATAAGATAAATAGCTAAGCCATTTGAAAAACTTTATTTTTTTAAATCTTAAAAAATTAATTTCTTGATTTTTATTTAAAAATTTTTTTAAGTTAAAAAAAAATATTTTTTGGACTGGTCAAAAATTTATTCTATTTAATGCATTAAAAAACAATTAAAGCCTAATCGCAGAATTTTGCAGAGAATAAAAATACTTTTTAAAAATTTTTAAAAATTTAAAAAAATTTAGTAAATTAGAATAACAAAAACTAGATTGATTGATAGATTTAGCAGAATAAAAAATTGATTCAATTTTAAAATTTTTTTTATTATTTTTTCTAACCTTTACTGTGTTATGTAATGGTAGAATGAAGCTTGAGCATACTTTGAGTATTAAGTGTTTTATTGAGAAATAAATCTAATTGTACAATGGAAAAAGGGCTCAAAGGGATCATTGTCCTGAAGTCCCGTGTAATTTGTATATTGCAGATTGCAAAACTTAATCAATCATCAATCATTCAAATGTTGTGCTATGTTAATCAAAAGATATCATCCTTTTTTAATCAATTGATGAATATTTAAGTTATATTTTAAGAATTTATCATTGAATAATAAAAAACTTTAGTACTTAAAATAAAGTTAAGCAGTTTGTTAAGTTTAATATATATAGAATTTAAGAATCCAAATATGATTAACTTGTTCATAATTTATTGAAAAATATAAAAAACAAAAAGATAATTTTTTTAATCATAGTTAAAATAGTGACTTAGTCAAAAGATCAAATTAAAATCAAGCCAGACATATTTATTAGCGAAATGCCCGTAAGTCTTGAATCAAAAGTAGTGGAAATAGTCATCAAATATTTTTTATAGGCATACCATTCTAGTTTTACAAACAGCAAACTAAAGATTGCTAATATGGCTCTTCTTCCTTTGAGAACACAAATTAGAGGACCAGCTCCTAAAGAGACAAATCGTAAAAAAAATCTTCGCTCTTATTTTACTTTTATTTTTTTATTGTATTTCTATTATAAGCCGAAGCTGGCGATATTATTGATGAGGCCATCACCTATTTTAAAGCAAACATTTTTTTTAAAAGTTTCGATATTAGAGTAAACTTTTCTAAATTTAATCACTAAATTTTAACTTAACGAAAAAAAAAAGAGTGATGCAGATAGAGTGCTAATTTATATAACTTTGTACATTAGCGAGTGCCTCAGAGTTCTTTTAAAAGTAAGTTAAAATTTTTAGAAAAAAAATTCAATTTGCTGGTAAAAGGGCCAAAGCAAAATCCAAGCTCTTAAAGATTTGGATACTTTAGCAAACTCAAAATTTGATATTCCAGGCGAAGCAGGTTTTCCTTTGAATTCTGTTTACGCCAAACCATCATCTCCTAAAGAAGCTGACGACTTGCGGGCATACTTGAAACAGATCAGAATCGAAACAGGTCTAAGAATTTGCAATAAAGTATACGGTGACGAGGATAAACCTTCAAAATGGTGGTTGTGTTTTGCTAGAAAACGATTCATGGACAAAACTTTAATAAGTCTAGGACAGATGATTTAGATTTTAAACTCATCAATTAGTTTTTTACTGATTTTTTTTATTCATTTAATAATTAATAAAGATAAAAAATATTTTCAAAATTTAAAATTTTTACAACTGTTTTAATAATTTAAAAACGACAAATATTAAACAGAATTTCAAATTTTTCAATTTTTTTTATTTTTACGATAATTGTGTCATATGATTGCACAAATTAAATTTGAGATAGTTCAGCTGACTTTTTTTAAATAAAAATTATTATTTCTGTTCAACGAAGAGCTCCTCGTGCTATTTCTGGTTTTAACAATCTAAACTACAGTGACAGATTCAAGGCTATAAATCTGACGAATTTAACCGAAAGGCGCATTAGAGGTGACTTAATTCAAATGTTTAAAGTGAAAAAAAATTTTGCTATCGTCAACTGGCAGTCTACACTTCACTCACTTTTCAAGCAGAAGTACAAAAGACCATCCATAATGTTAGAAATGTCCTTTTTAATTGTTTACATGCACTTTTTACAAATCATATTAAAGCAAAAGGCTGCCATTTTAAATGTTATAAAATATCATAATCTAAATTTTTTAGAAATTTTTTTTTGTTTTTTCTTTAGTCGTCCGGATTCCCAGAAACAAATCTTGCATAAAAATGAAATTAATGTTCTAAATTTAGTGTTCATTGTTTGGCAAAGCACATTGCTGCATAAATTTTAAAGGATTATGATGATATACACATTTCATCAACAAAAGCCGCCTTAAATCTATAGAAAAAAAAAGTTATTTTGTTCCTACCTGAAAAATTATAAAATCATTGAGGAATTTTATAAATCTATTTTTAAAATAAATAAACAAGTTGATGATTGTATTCAAAAATTTCAATTATTTATCATTAAAATTTTCAATTCTGATTGTAATTTTTAAGTATTTAAAAATTAAATTTTACAAATTTTTTTATTTGCACAGTAAACTTAAATATTTTACATGTATAATAATTTCAAAAAAATATATTTAAATAAACATAAAAAAATGTTTTGATAAGTATCACATTTTCTTTCGTTAGTATTAAGAGCTTTTAATTAAAATTTAATATTTATTTTTTCAAACTTTTTAATGCGTATTTTACTTTTTTTGAAATACTTTTCATGAACAAATTTGTTTGGGTTTTTCACCTAATTCAAATTAACAGCAACTTTTGTTGCGAAATCTTTTATTTATTGACAAACTTGAAATAATTATTTCGATTTTCAAAGGTAACACAAATTTTTCTTGACTAGTTCTTTGAATTTTTAATTGTAAAGAGAAAATAATTTGAGTTAAGTCAACAAGTCCCTGACCTGATGATGCAGAAAATAAGCCATTTATCTAAATTAAATTTATCAATTAGAAGAATAGATGAGAAAAGGAGAAACAAAGTAGAAATAAAATTGAAAAGTGAAACGCTACTATGCATATGTATTGACCTTGATAACTAAATTTAACACTGACAAATAATATATATATATTTTTTTATTTCAGCTACCATAGCGAGACTAAAGCTAGTCTTGCTCTGCTTAATTTTGGTATAAAAATTACAATACAAATTAAAAAACGATTTTATTTTTTTCTACAGATAATGCAAAAATAGTTTAACATTGTAAAAATTTGTACAAAAGAATTCAAAGCTAGCTAAAAACTGTGCAATTTATTGCATATTTTAATCAAATGTTTGTTTTGTAACAAAAAAAATGAAAATATTTTGGAGAGCGAGAAAATTCTCTTGTGCTAATTTGTACTATATTACAAAATTGAACCACTTTTGCGCTATTAGAAAAAAAATTAAATCGTTTTTCCTTTTAGCATTGTAAATTCTAAAATTTCACATTGCCAAATTTTTAAGCTAACCTTTTTAATCCAAAAACCCCTATTTCCAAATACTTACCCTGGTTCTTAATTAATTTAAGAGTCTCATAAAATAATTGTTCTTGTCACTTTTTTGACACACTAAAAGTAAGATTAGAATTGATTTTCCGCCACTCAGACCTACTAATTGGAACGAAATCTATGAATTTTTTCTCTTCGAAAATATGTCAAAAAAGTTATTGAAAACTTTTAATTATATGAAATTATTTAGTATTTAAAATTAGGTAGCAACTCTATTATTCTCAACAACTCTATTAATATTTATTTATGAATTTTCGGCTCAATCTCCCAAAATAGATCAAAGCTAATAAAATAAGCGTTCAATTTTACTAAGATTTTCTCTTCAGTCTTAAATATTAAGTCTCAATAAATGGACATAAATCATTAACAGCTAAATAACGTGCCTATTTTTATACACTACTCTTATACTAATTCTGTATCCATAGAGATTTAAAAAAGGTCGACTAGGAATATGATTTCCTTTCTCTAGCATAAAAATTTCTAATTTAGAAAATTTTTTTAAAATTTATTGAACAAGATGAGTTTGAATGATGAATGGGATGAAAGAGCGACTAGTGTCAGCGACATTAGAATATCAAGTGTGGTCTCGATGCGGCCTGAAGTAACTTTAAACTAAAAATTATTTTATTAATTAAAATTACTAATTATAGGATGAACTAAAAGATGATGAAATTAAAAAAATATCTGAGTATTATAAAAATAGTCGTGATGAACTTCAAAAGGTTAGTTTAAAAATTAAAATAAAATAGAAAAAAAGAAATTATTTTTTTTATTTATTTAATTAAGAAAGTTAATTCTCTGTTAAATTTCAATTTTTCGGCTCATATGGCTGGCAGAATGGCTAAGTCTGCCTCTGTTAAATCTGAAAATGGTAAAAATTCAACAAAAGATTTTAAACTTATTGATTTAGAAACTGCCATTGTAAAATTTTTTTTGTATTTATTTTTCGAGTTAAGTAAATTTTAAAAAAAAAAGGATTTACGAGAGATTACAGTTGGAAGTAAAGTTTATGAATTTAGCAATGAATGGAGAAGAGCCAAGTTCATTTTCAGAAAATCACTGGAAGAATTCAACTACGGTCTATGTGCTGAAAAAGTAATGGAATTTTTTTTAATTAAAAAATTTCTTAATTTTTTTTTTTCAAGAATGGCAGCAGAGGTTTAATTCTATCGGTTCAGGCTGTTTTGCTTAAAAATCTACTCCTGTCCAGTTATCAGGACATTGACAGAAAGCTAATCAAAAATGAGTAATTTATATTTCAAAAAATAAATTTTTTTTAAATTTATTCTCAAGTGAGTTGAAGAATACACGAAGGTAATAATTAAAATTTACTTATCAAATGTTAAAAATTATTCTAGAATGTTGAAACCAACTGAAGTCGAAAAAAGAGACTGTTTGATAAGAACTCTAGCGGAAATACTTTGGAATGCGGGTGAAAAAAAATCTGCTGCTGTGGTATTCAATTGTGGTATTAATTGCTTTGAAATAGAACCAAAATTAAAATATCGAACAGATGGCCTTACTGAAAAAGTACTTATTTGTATTTTGGAAAAAAAAATGTCAACTCCAATTTTATCTTTTTTAAGTTGTATATCTATGAATTTAAAATTCTATCTCAATTAGAGGAATTTGTGCGAAAAAATTTAGGAATGGTAAGTGCATTTTTATTTTATTTTAATAGCTAGCTACAAAAATTATTTATTGAAAATTTTGTTAAAACCTGAGAATGAAAAAAATAACCCTTTATATGATATTTGAAACATGCATTTATACCTAAAATTTCGTAAGCTTAGAAGCATTCTACATAGAAAAAAGACTAGTCGAACTAATGCTGGCTTAGTCATTCAAAGAGTATATTATTTCAGCTTCAACAGAGCTAGGAAGTAGAGACTTGTGAATGTAGTTAAGCTGCGACATAAGAACTAACTATCAAGATTTGCTTTGAAACTATTCAGTCACTTTGGATTTATTATTTTGTTAAGTTATAAATATATATTCAAAATCATATGTCTAGCTCTTTGTTTATTTAATTCTAAAAAATTTTATAAAAATGAAAATTTTGAAATTTTGGTATTTTAACGTCTTTATTGGAAAATCTCATAAAATGTGATCAATTGAAGGTGAACTAGCTTGATAAGATTGATTGAAAAAATATTATGGTGGTGATATGAGCTTTTAGTGGAAGGAATGGTCAGAATGGTTTGTGTACGGCTGTTTAGAGCAGCCCCTGGTTTAGTACTCGTCAATTACCAAATGACCTTTACATAGCTCATATTACAATAGACGACATTTAAGCAAAGCTAACAGATGTTGCTGACTTGTTCCTTATGGTCATCGGTTTTTCAGACGGATCATTATTTGTGATGAGAAGTTGATTTATTTTCGTAATTAACATAACAAAAATTAATGGTTGAACTTTTTGATTTAGCTATAAACAAAATTTAATTATTTTATTTATTGTTTGACTTTACCCTGAAATTAAAAGAGTTAGATATAAGAATTTTGATAAAAAGACTTTATTTAAAAGACAAAATAAAGAACTTAATTCACTTATTTACCATAATTGACATGGATAATTGTGATTTTACGAAAATTGCCAAAATTTCTTGTAAATTTTTTTTTCTAATTTTTGTAAAAGTAAGGTGAATTTTCGAAAAAATGATTTTTAGTAAAAAATGTAAAAATTTACTATCTAACATTACTTTTAGTATTCTGTAGAAGTTAAAAAAATACATTGATATATTTTATTTAAAGCTATAAGAAGAATCGTCTTTTTTTTGATATTTAAAAAAAAAATTTTTAATATTGAATTGAATATTGTATAGCATTATTTGATTCTTTAGTTTACTTTATGTTTTCTATAATCTTGTAAAATTATTCTGACACTAAGATAGAGCAGATCTATAAAAGTAGTAGTAGGAAGTTTAACTAGAACATTCCCAAAATACTATTAGCTTTAGCTGTAGCATAGTTTACTTGTGTGTCCCATTTAAGGTCATTTTTGATATATATTCCGGGATCTCTTTGGCATACTGATTTATTAAGTGGAAATGACTCAATTTTGTAATCATGTTTTGAGTTTTTCATGCGTTCCGCTCTGTATAAGCTTTTTTCCAAATCTTCTTAGTCTTATTTGGGTCCAAATTTTTTACTGCGTTGGTTTTTTTATTAATAATAAACATTTCAACTAAGGAATTAACTATTCGTATTGTTTTTCATCAAAATAAAATTTTCAAAATTTATGAACTTTTCTAGTGATTAATGTAATTATAAATTGTTATAGCTAAAATTATTTGGTTTAGTTAGTTTATCAAATAAATAAAAATAGCAAAATAGATGACATACACCGTATATTACTTTTAAAAAAATTTTAATTGAATTAAATGATTAAATGAATGAGAAAAAAAAGAAGAATCTCAAGTCTAATTTATTTTTGATTGTATTTTTTATTGTTTTTCTCATGTTTGTTTTGATTCCAATTTTTGGGTCCAACATCTTGTTGTTTGTTCGGCATTTTGTTAAGTCTTGCTTATTATTTCCCTATACGTATTAGGCCTAGTTAAATTGTAGAGTTCTTGTTTGTTAGATTCATCTCTTATAGCTTGTATAAATTTTTGAACTATGCTGTCGTTGTTATTTTAAACCCGAATTAAGAGTTAGAGCGGTCGACAGTCTTATGCTTCTGCGATAAAGAGTTATAAGGATCGGCGAGCAGTAAGAAAACTTTTCAGATGCACATTGTTTCGATAGGCTTTTAAATTTTTTTATTTTCAATACCAATGATTTTTAACATTCTGTTTTGGACTCTTTTAATATGCGCTCTAATTATGCAAGACTTTGTCATCACAAGGGGACTGTTATAACCAAGGTGACTAATAAATAGACTTTTGAAGACAGTGATTAGAATTTCAGATTTGAAACCAGATTGTTTTAGATGTTTCATGAGAAACAGCACACTATTCATGTTTTTGATGATTCTTTCTAATTGTTGATTCCAATACAACTTGTGGACTAAACCGTAGCCCTTCACTCCTAATCATGATTTTCGCTAGTACTTACTTCGCATCCTATTATTATTTTCTAGTTATATTTTTTTCTTCTCCCTTGTTTCTTGGGATTTAATCAATAAAAGTTTTAAATTCAAAATTTTCTTTTAATTTCAAACAACCTAAGCCAAATAAGCTCTACTATAATTTGAAAATATTGTTATTAATTTTCTTTTTAAGTTTCAAAGAGACGATGGATGCATGATTTTTTTGTATAGTTTAATCCTATCAAGAAAAATTAACAAGTATAGTAAATTTGAAGTGAAAAGCGTTGCTTTATTTTCTAAATAAAAATTTTTTTCAGACTAAAAGAAGATCTTCAAGGTCATAGACTTATCGGTGAAATGGAAGAATGCAAGGCGTCTTTGTTTAATTTGGTATTGACTGGAACAGCAACGCCTTATTTTCATAACGGCTCATTAGTTTATGATTCTGCAAACAAAGCTTTGGTAAAAAAAAAAGCATTAGAAAGCCCTTATCAAGTATTAAAAATTTTCTTAACAGGAAAAGCCTTTGATTGGTATTAAAGAAAGAAGCGATATTGGAATTCTTTACTGGGATTCAAAAGAACAAGAAAATTCGCGAACTGAAGTTGGAAGCATGTTAAAAACACCCAAGCTGCCAATTTGGCTAGTCTTGTTGGGTAAATTACACATTGCTGTCGTGTTCAACACGAACATTGAATTGATAAATAACTGGCGATTAGAGCAAAATTTTTCCTTGCAATTTTACACAGGTCTTAGAAAACAAGAGTGCCAGTCCATTATTAACATATGTAAGATAAAATTTACTATATTTAAAATTAGTCAATAAAGTATTTTATTTGAAGCAACACGAGATGAAACTGATTTGTATATGTCTCCTATCGAAGCCATAAAAGCCAAATATTCCAAATTTAAAATAAACGAAGAAGAGAAAGAGCCAGAAATATTCGAAGCAATTAAGTCTAAGTGGCCTGGATGCAAAATTTCCGGCCAAGATGGCAAAGAACTAATGTCTCTTTTGTAGTTCAAACATTTGAAAATATATTTGCCTTTAATAAATCAATTGTGTTCTTAAAATTTTAGAAAAAAATATAAAATTTTGTTTAATATTTTAGTCAAAATTAAATTTTTTTAATATTTAAATAAACAAGACAAATTGCTTAAAGCTAAAATTTTAATGTCTGATTTTTTTTTATTAAATTATTTCCTAGCTAAATTTAAAAAAAAAATTTTTTAGCTCTTTAAGGCTATTAAAATTCTTTATTTTTTATTTTCAATATTTTAACATTGTAAAAGTAAATCATAAATTTCTTAATGATTTGATTTTTTTTATAAATCAAATCAATAATCAATTTAAATCTTTCTGATTTTTTGTTATTTGTCTTAAGCGCATAAAAACCATAAATCCTGCATTAAAAATAAAAGTTTCAATTTCAAAATTACATTTTCAAAAACCGATTTTTCGAATGAAAACACTTAAAACTTGAATTTTGAACACTTATCTTTAATACCTTCTAAATTAATTCAACTCTATACTAAAATATTAAAAGCAACTCTTTTTTATTGAATAAAAAATTTTTTTCAATTGATGACTATCTAATATAATAGATTGACAATAAATTAATTTACAATTGACAATTTTTTTAAACTTGAATTTTATTTATGATTATTTTTACAAAAAAATAAGATATTTAAATAAATTGGTTCTGTTGTTATCTAATAAATTAAAAAATAAAATTCAGCAAAAATTAATATATTTGTTTATTTTAAAAATTCAAAAATTAAAAAAAATACTGTTTTTCTTTCAATTTTTTCTCTCTTTTATTTTCTTCAGTTTGTTATATTATCAATCAAAGTCTTCCGACTTTTTTCAATTTTTTCACTTGAATAAACTTTGTTTAATTCACTGTCACCATCAACGAAGGAGCCCTGGCCTATAATGCGGTCTAGATTTTCTACTAAATCAATTATCAAATAGCTTCAAACTACTTGTTTATCACTTGACCCCATTTGTCTGATTTTTGTTTTATTGTTTTGATTTATTTTAAAATTTTAAAATGAGCATCACCTTGAAGGCGTCAATTGAAATAAAAACTAATAATACACACTTAACAATATTTTTATTGATATTTTTTTCAAATAAAAAAATTTAATTCAAAAAATTAAATCTAAATAGTTCCGTATTATAGGAAGCGATAAAAATTATAACTTTATCGATTTATTTTTTATAATTTTTGCAAAAAATGTTTACTTCTAAATACAGTAATGTTTTCAATTGTACTAATTTTGCAAAATTTATTCAGCGAGTATTTTTTTTTCAATAAAGAATACCAAAGGAAAAAATAAAATTTGTCTATGTATTCAAAAATACACAAAATTTAATTAAATTTATATTAGAAAAAATTATTAATCTTCTTTTTTAGCGTTGGTATTTGATAAACTTACTTTAAAATTTTCCTCATTGGTTTTTATTTTTATCAATTTTGTTTTTTAATAATCATATTAAGATTTATAAAAATTTGGCTATTCTGGTGATATAAAAACACATATTTGGTTAAACAACAACAAGATCTCTTTTAGCAAAAATACTTTTTCTTTTCATAAAACAAAAAAAAGTATCAAAAAATCAAGTTTTAATTTTTTTTATATTAAGAAAATTTTATCTTACGAAAAATTTTAAAAAAAAAATGAATTTTTTATTTGCAATTATTCAAGATTTTTATTGAAAAAAAAATTTTGATTTATTTTTATTAAATTTTAAGCATTATGCTGGTTTTATTAGATTATTTAATTTTCTTTAAACATACTTTGTTTTAGAACATTATTTAAAAATTGCCTAAAAGCTTATTTTTGATTAAAAATTAATTTTATTTAGGATTTATTTTTAAAATTGATTAGAATTTTATTAAACCATAAAGCGTTTTCTTCCTTCTCTTAAAAATATCTGGATTTAAAAAAAACATGCATTACCCTGTCTTTAAAAAATTATAATTTTTTTTTGTTCATTAGGATTCAATTTTAAGTAAAAATTAAATGGACATTTTTGATCACTGTTAGCAAACGATTTTTCAATAAAAATCAAATAGTTTCTTTCAGTCCTTTGTGTAATTTTTTTAATTTTAAAAGTAACATTAAAATGAAGAAAAAATTTTAATTTAATATAAAATTATTAATAACAATTGATGTGATAAATATTTTTTATTTTAAAATAATTAAGCTAATTACAAATCAATTTAAAAAAAAATTAGTCGCATTTAAAATTTTATTAGATTCGATTTTCCAACCCCTATTTTTGATCAAGCTAAAATGCTCTCATCCACTCTATCATTAAGATAATTATTTTTTCTAAAATCAAATTTAATTAATAAATTAGAGATTAAGAAAGTTTAATATAAAAAAAAAAATTTTAGTAATTACTGTCTAAAAATATGTTTTAAATTTTAAAGGTTGCCTTTGTGCAACGCACATCAAAAACAGGAAAACAAGATGCTAATTCATCTATTTTAAATCAAAATGTAAAAAAAAGCCAATAAATGCTTAATGCTATGGTTTGATTTTGGTAATTGAAAATAAGTCTGAATCCTGAATTTAATTTTAGAACATCTTTTAAATGCAAATTTTTGCTGTGAAAGCTTTTCCGCACAAATTATGACGCCTTTAGTTTCAAAATTTATTCTAGCTTTTTGCTTTTTTTGTTTAATCAAAATAAAAAAAAAATTAATTTATCTGAAATTTTACAATCCTCAAAATATGATGATTCTAGTGTTTATTGCAGAATATTATATTATTGAGCTTAAATTACATTGTCACTTTTTTTACCAGCTATTTTTATTCTATTTTATTTTAATTGAATCGATGAATTTTTACAAAGCACTCAATCAAAATCAGACAATATTAATTTCCTTTCTATTCCGCACCATAAATAGGTAAACCACTGCAAGAAGGAGAGAAATCAACAAATGTGGTCTAAATTAAATTTTATCATCTATTTTGAGTATGATTGCCTATCAATGAAATGATTTCAAGAGTCTAAATCAAAGTATACTTGAAAATTCATTTAATTTCTATTTTACTAACCATTAGGAATAAATCTTCTTAAATTATTAATTTTGTAACAAGTCCCTAGGATTATATTAAAAAGAAAATGCAAAATCCGCATCCCGGGGAGCTTAAATTTTATTAAACTTATAATCGGCTTTGGCACCAAATTAGATAATAATTTATTTGTCTAAAAGACATTCATTTTAGATTTTCATATTGATTTTCTTTAGCACACAATTAGAATGGACCAAAGCTACCAAATTTTACAGAACAAAACAATGGAAATAATAAACTCGTGCTTCAACTCGAGCCAGAACAACGGCTGCTTGCATTCGCTGCTGCTAATGGACATGACCAGAAAGGCAACACTGTTGATGAATTTTTTCCTAATTATTTTCGGTCTTTTGAGCAACATTTTGGTAATAATAGTCTTCAGCCGGCCAGAGCTCAGAAAACAGTCTATATCAGTTCACACGATAGCGCTTGCTGTCTCGGACATATTTCTGTTGAGCATACCGGTGACTCTAAAATGGCTGAACGAGTATGAGCCGGACTTTATGTTTTTCCGCACAATTTTCTGGTGCAAGACTCACGGCTACTTTGACATTGTGTTTTGCAGCTGGTCGGCGTGGAACGTGGTGGCGCTATCAAACGAGAGATGGATGACCATTTGTGGACCTGGCCGCAACAGCCTGAAAAACGCCAGCAAGCGTTCACTCACCGTTGTCATTCTAATTCCCATTTTGTCTTTGGTGGTCTTCATTTGGTATCCGTTTGTGGTTGAGACAAATGCGGCCGAGCCGGACAAAATTAGTCTCAACACATTCATGGAGCACAATGACTGCCAGCCGAAGAACAATTTCATTCTTTTGTTCTTCGGCTCCATCGGCATTTGTCTCACTTATCTATTTCCATTTCTCATGATTCTATTCTACAACTCTAAAATAATCAAAAAATTGAACTCACGAATTGAAAAACGCAAACAATTTTTTAGTAAGATTTTTATAAATTTAAATAATTTTCACTTAAAAAAAGAAAAATGTATTTGACGCATAAAAAAAGGTTTGATGGCGCATAAACCCAAAAAAAATTAAATAAAGTATAAATATTTAGTCATTAGTGAATATAAAAATTAGTCTTTAAATTATTTTTTAAATTGAGTTTAAAAAGTTTTCATCTTTTTACAAATAATTTCGATTGCTAATTGAATCCTCAAGAGCTCTCTAATTGTAAAAATGTTCTTTGTACGGCCTTTAAAGCTCTCTAAAAGTATTATTTGTTGAAGCAAAGCCGGCAACTGAAACAAAACTTTGCCAATTGCTCCATTCACTTTCAGCATATT
>PJRA01000473.1:1114276-1139654 GCA_016987375.1 Brachionus koreanus | reverse complement strand
TCCACAAGTTTTAAAGTATTTTTCTAGAATATTCATCTTTATATATAGTAAATTTTAATAATATGTTTTTTATCTCTTGCAAATCTTAAAGAGTAAAAAAATTTGGCTTTGATTTTCTAAATTACTAGATATACTGTAAATTCCAGTCTAATGAGTTTTGAAAAAAAGAATTAAATTCTGGATATAATGTTGCTTTTTTTTTGTAAACATATCAAAAAAATTTAATTTATGATCCAGAATAATTTATTTGAAAAAAGTAAGAATTATAAAAAATTATTCAAATTTTTTTTTTAATTTAATCTATAACTAAAATAGAATAGCTTATAATATATTTAAAAATATAAATAAATTTCTTAACTAACTATTGTTCTATCTAAACAAAATAGGCAAAAGATTGTTATTTTTTTTTTAAATTAAGAAAGTCAAAAAATAAATCAATATGAAATTTTAGAACTACAAAATTAATCTAAACGCTCTTAATTGCTTCTTAAATGAAACGATCAAAGTTTACTTAAAGAAAACTTTGAATAAAAGACTCTTCAAAAATAGGAAAAGTAGAATCGAATCGTAGAAATAAACTTTCTGACAGTGGTTTTGGTACTCAATGATTGTAAATTTGAAAAAATAATTTTAAATAAATTCTCTTCATCAGCTTGATTGTAAAGACCCATTCCACTATTTAAATTGGATTTGGGAAAAAATTTTGTTAATTTTTCATTCAAATTTTGATTTTTTTAAAAATTGTTCTCAATATCAACTTTAATTTTATCATTTGCTTCTTTTAATCTTTTGACTTCATCACTTAATTTTTCTTTCAATTGCTTTTCTTCTTACAAATTTTCATTTAATTTTTTAATTCATAAAAATTAGTTCTCAATTTTTCGTAACATTTTTCTAAATTTCGTTTTATATTTTTGTTATCGAAGCATTTTTTTACATCTTTTTAATTATCTAATTGTAATATTGTTTTAATATTTCTATGGAATTTAAATATTCCAAGATTTAAAGATAAAATTTAGTTATCTATATTTAAAAAATTTACATAATAAAATAGTGAAAAAATTCAAATTTTTAATTCCATAAATAATATTATGACTAAAAAGAAAATTATAGAAAATAAAACATCAAATTACTAAATCAGAAACTGAATTTGTTTCTAATTTTATATTTAATATATAATTCTATTTATTTATCAAATAAATAATTTAAAGGTACGTTATTTTGTATTTAAATTAAAAAATTTAAATTTGATTATTTTTAATTATTTTATTAATGGTATTTTAATTTTGAAAAATCATTTATTTGAGATCGATTTCAATTTTTTTATTTAAATTTAGAATCAAGTTAAAAATAAAGCATTTCTTAAAAATTTTCTATCTTAAAAAAATAAAATTTTTCCTTTTAAAATTATTTTTTACTTTGCAACTTTTGAATACATGGATTTATTCGGCTTGCAAGAAATTTTGGTCTAAGCTTTTCGAATGAATTGAGAAAAAAAAATACTAATAATAATATAAAATTTGATCAAAAATTTTATTGAATATTCTCAAATTTGATTGTTTGATTCAAAATTCTGACTGTGTAGAATTCAAAACTCTTCTGACTACCAACCGGTTAAATAAAAATGTTTAATTGTTTATTTTTAAAGAGCAAAAAAAAACTGATATGATCCCCTTATCACTTTTTGATGACTTTGATCAAAATTTATCACTTTTAACAACTTGGGTTTTACATTTGTTTTTAATTATTAAATGATATTCAATAACTGCTCAAAATTAGTTTAAATTTAGTCTATGGGAATATATTTATTATTGTAGGTGCCACTGGGCTGCTTGAGATATTTAATAGTATAGTGGCGAATTAAATGAGTAAACAAAAAAAGATTTTATTTTTTAACTATTAAAATAATATCTTGAAACTCTAAATGAAGAAGTTTAACTATCTTATATAGTATCTTTTATGATAGTGATATAAATTGAAAATTAATAAAATCAGTTAGATTCAAATAATAATTAGTAGTTATCTTAAAAAATAATCTAAATTAAAGTTAAATTTTTATAAAATTATTTTAAAGTCTGAACATAATTTTTTTGAAAAACTAAGCTACACTATAAGTTGTTGTCAAAGAAGTCAAAAAATTATGACCCTTTGCTCCTCAAGAAGTGAATAGGCAACAAAATTAATTAAATAAATTTTAGTATTTTTTGAAATTTTAAATTAATAAAAATAAAATTGACAAGAATGGAATTAAAACAATTAAAATAATTTATCATTTAAAAAAATTATCTCAAAATTTTCCTTTTCAAATTATCAATTAAATTAATTTGTCAAAAAAATATAGTTAGTTAAAAATGTTTATTTATCTATTTGTCGCTTTAAAGTGATCATTTAAATTTTTATCATTTTAGAGCAAATAAGTCTTCAAAAATGAAGAAAAATCTCAAAATTTTGATACATATAAAATGCTAATCTAAAAAATTTATCACTTTTAACAACTTGGGTTTTACATTTTTTTTAATTATTAAATGATATTCAATTGCTGCTCAAAATTAGTTTAAATTTTGTCTATGGGAATATATTTGTGGTGCCACTGGCGAAAGAAAAAGCGAATTTTTAATTTTTTAAAATTTAGATTTTTTTTTCTAGTTTATTATAAACTAAATAAATAATAATTATAAAGACAAAATTTCAAACTTCATGAAGAAAATTGGTATTTTTAGAAAGAAAATATTAGTTGTTTTAAAATTTTATGATAATCTAGTTATAAACATTGTAACCAGTTAGATCCCGCTTGCACCATAAACCAGTTGCTTGAATTAGCTTGAAATAAATGATTTATTGAAAGCTTGATAACTGTAAATGATTTACTATAAAAGATGTCTATTTGATTAAATAGTCAAAATGGTAAAAAAAATAATCCTAATTTATCTTGGAAATTAATGCAAAATTATCCTAATATCATCAGATAAATTAAGCATTTTTCGTACAGACACTTAACTAGTCGTTTACACGATCCAAACGATATAGAAAGTTTTCGCTTATAATTATTATTATAATTTTCATTTATGTTATGTGTATTAAGCTCCTCGTCACCCAAAAATAATTGCAAATTTTTTGTTCTTGGCTATGTTCACTTCACTCAAGCTTGGCTTGATCATAATTTATTAGCTTTGAAATCTAAGCTCATGCAAGCACACAATACCATGCTAAATGTGTACCCCCTTTATTTTTCAAATCTGCATCATCAGACGATGATGATGATGACAAATAGTTTCAACTCAATTCAGTCAGCAACAACAAAAATCAATTTTTTATTATAATTACATGTGTGGAATACTTAGAAGACATTTTAAAACATGTCTTCAAAAAAGCAAAGGCTATTTTATATGTATGGCAAGATCAAGCTTAAAGTCAACAAAACAACTTTTAATTATTTCTCTTTTTTTGTTATTTCCTAATTATTATGATTATCATAATAGAATAGATCAAGCCACAACACCATATTATATAAAAGCTAAAACCAGTTCTTTCTAAATTTCAAAATTTTCTAGTTTTCAAAATTTATTCAAATAAATACAAAAAAATTTCTATTTATTTTTATTTGCTTCTTTTAGTTATAGAATTAAAAAAAAACAAACGAAAAAAATGTCCGCACCAACTTCAGACAGATGTCCAGCATACAGCGCCTTTTTCGGAGTAATGGGCGCCACAGCAGCCATGGTCTTTTCAGCACTTGGAGCAGCTTATGGAACAGCCAAATCGGGTTGTGGTATTTCAGCTATGGCAGTCATGAAGCCTGAATTTATCATGAAATCAGTAATTCCAGTAGTCATGGCTGGTATCATTGCCATTTACGGTCTAGTCGTTGCTGTGCTTATTGCTGGCGGCATTGACAAAGACGGATATTCTCTTTACAAGTAGAATTGAAAAAATTAAAAAATAAAATTTTTTTCTTATAATTTTTATATTAAAAAAAGGAGCTTTCATCATTTAGGAGCTGGTTTGAGTGTGGGTTTGTCCGGTCTAGCAGCTGGTTTCGCCATTGGCATTGTAGGAGATGCCGGTGTCCGAGGTACTGCACAACAGCCCCGTCTCTACGTCGGTATGATCTTGATTCTTATCTTTGCCGAAGTATTAGGTCTCTACGGTCTTATCGTTTCACTCATTTTGACCACCCGACCCGGCAACTCCGTATGCTAGATTTAATTCAATAAAAACTAATTTATTATAAACTTTCTATTGAACTGAACAAACAAAAAATATTTTATTTTATTTCCTCTCACCATTTTATTCTAATTTTTGTTTTAATTGTCAAGTATTTGTCACAAACGGTACACAACCTAAAAGATTAAGATCTAAAATAGAAAAATTGAATAAAATTCTATACAACTTATTCTTTTTTGTTCTTAGTTAATTTTTATTATATATATATATATTTAAATGTCACTTAATTATTTATTGAAAATCGAAAAATAAAATATTGAAAGTAAAGTTTTATTTGTAATAAATCGGTTTTTAGTCTAGCAACAGATAAATAATGTGTTAAAGGTGTCGTTTAGTGTTTCCTTAGCATTCCTTTTTATATGTCTTTAAAAAGAAAATTTTAATAAATTTTTATGAACATAATTGTTTTTATCCTTTTATTCTAAATTAAAATTAATTTTTTTTTTAAATATTTTCTTAGGATCTACGTTCATTAAGACATTAAAACTTGTCTGTCGGTTTTTTTTTAAGTGTTTTTTAAGATTCAAATTCATTTTCAAGCTTAATTTCAATTAATAATCAAAAAAATTTTGAAAAATTTATTTATTTTATCACAAGAAACTTAACACTAGAAAGCCTGGCTGATTTCTCATTAAAATATTAAATAAAGTTATCAAGATAAATTAAACATTTTCTTTGAAAATTTATTCATTTTCTAAAAAATTACAATCAAAATTTTTAGATAAATGAAAAACGTTTTTTAAAATTTTATTTATAAGTTGTAAAAATCAAATTTTAATTTTTCAAAAAGAGGTCTAAAAAACCCTTCGGGCGTTCTAGTGTTAAGAAATCTTGATTTTTTTTTTTAATTTCTATTTATATAAATTTACTGATCTTAAACTTTTTGCACAATAATTATTATAAAAGAGGAGTAAAATAATCTTTAATCAATGAAAGAATGATCTTCATCGATATTCTATGTATTTTCTCGATTTCTGAAATGTTTTTCTCAAGTAACATTTTTTAATAATTCTTTATCAATTTGTTAAAAAAATTCATCAATTTTTTGTTATTATTTTTTCTTAAGAATAATCAAACAGTATCGGGTAGATCCAAAAAATGATCACATGAATTTATGACAAATTTTTGATGAGGTCTTACCAGTATACGATTTTCCCGAGAGGTTCAGTATTTGATTTGGTTTGTCTATTTCAAATCAATTTTTATTTAGATACCTAAATCAATCTTTTTGTTAATATGTATCATACCTGCAAAATGGTAAAATCAGAAGAAGGATTTTTTTCACCAATATACATTGAACTGCAATTAATCTAGACACTAACTAAGTAATATATGATCTTTATCCCTTTGGAGTTTGTCTTTGGTGTAACTAAAAATCAAAAACTAAAAAATGAAAAAAAATAAACTAAAATTATTACTTTATTAGGAAATAAATTTTTTTTTTGAGATTTAAATTTTATTAATTTTCGAATAGTCTAAAAAATAGTAGCAAAGTATTTTTCGAAAGCTGTTGATAAAATTTCTCATAATAGATTACTATCGAGATATAATGACAATATGATTTGGTAAAAATATAGCAAGATATTTGATCGTACTCAAAGAGTTGTTTTGGGGAACATTAATTCGTCATGTCTTTCAGTTTTCAGTGATGTTCCTCATGGATCTGTCTTAGGTCCTGTACTATTCATTATTTGTATAAACGAGATTCTTGAAAAAATTGACAATGAGTGCAAAGCCTATGCAGATGACACAAAAATAATTGCAATCATTAAAAATTCTTTATCAAATTTGAGGTTTCAGATGATATGGACAAGATTTGCGTTTAGTCTAAAAATTGGTCAACAGTACTAAGCCCAGAAAAATGTATCTTGGAACATTTATTAAGAATAATATGAAATGGGATGATGAAGTTAGACATTGTACTGCAAAAGCAAACAGGATGTTAGGCTTAATCAAAAAATCATTTTAATTACTAAACAAACACAACACTACACTTTTATACAAATAACTTATTAGACCACATCTGGAGTACACGATTAGTTCTTGGCATCCGAACCTGAGAAAATTAACTTATGAAATGACTGATAAATTGAATAAAATGGATCTTAATAACTTTGAAATAAGAAGGCAGAGAGGTGACCTTATTCAGATGTTCAAGATTGTTAACAAACAAGAAATTGTAGATCTTGTGAATAACCCTTGTCTAAATGCTGAAAAAAAAGAAAATTTGGTCTCAGATCTTACATTAGAAGTTTTTACAGGGAGAAAATGAAGTATTTTCAACCAAGATATAATTTCTTGATAAACAGAGTTGTGATAACTTGGAACAAATTACCAAGCGATAATCTAAATTTGTTTTTAGTTCAACTTGCTGTTCTATTTTACTACTACTATAACTAAGATAAAATAAAAATTTTGATTCATTATAATTTTTCAAATATGATCGATATATTTTTAATGTGCAATTCACATAATAATACCTTAATAGTAATCCACAGACAAAATACCTTAAAAAACGATTTTATGTCACTAATCGTATTATTTATATTTATTCAATTAACTCAACTAATAAAGGCTTATAAGCATTGGAAATAGTTGAATTTATTTTGATGATGTGACTCTGCTGAAAATTAATTAGAATATTTTTCTGGTCTGCATGATTCATAAATAAAAAATTATATAAAAAAAGTTTTATTGAAATAAACTTGCGGTAACTTTTTTATAGGTAACAAAAAATCTATACAAATAACGATTGATTAAATAACAAAAAAAAACGAACACAAACAAGCAAAATACAATTAACAAAATTTCGCAACAACATTGAAAATATTTTCATAGAAAACAATAAATTTCTATTCATTTTTTGAGCGCTTAGACGAATTTCTAGTATTTGGTGTTTCTAAATTATCATTTTCTAAATTTTGAGATGCGTTTGCAACATTGGTGATGTCTCCAAGAACTCTTTTTTTTGGAGTAGATTCCGCTTGAGCCTTCAATTGTGATAAATCTTCATTTAATTCAATTTGCTCTGCTGTCGTATTTTCTTCATTGTTCTTAACCTGTACTTTTGGTTTGCTTCTCTTTGATTTGACTAACAAAGCCGGATTGATAAAAGGCAATGCACCACTCTGTGTAATAACTGTGTCTTGAAGCAATTGATCTAACTCTTGGTCATTTTTAACTGCCAAAAATATATCCCTAGGTGAAATTATCTTTCTTTTTTGCTCATGAGAAACATAGCCTGAAAGCTCAAGTACTTCGGCTGTGAGATATTCGACAACTGCTGCTATCATTACACCTGATTTGATAGGAACTGTCATGCGTGAATTGTTAGTCTTGAACTTTTTGATTAGCTTGGTGACTGGAAAGTGAATTCCGGCTTTATGAGCTTTTGATTGACGCGGTTTGCTTGACATGGCAATTTCACCTCTTTCTTTTTTCTCTTTTAGAATCTCATACAGTTTTTTGCCTCTTTCAATAGCCTTTTGTTTTTTGCTTAGACTTCGTGTTGAACTTGTTGAAGTTTGGGTTTGAAGCTCTAGACTACGGTGACGAGTCATTATCATGCTAGACTGGGAATCTTTGTTTTGGGATGACATTATTTCCCTAAACGTAATTACTATATCTTAATTATTTTTAATTGGGTGAATATTAATCAAATCTTTTTATAGACAATTTTTTTCTTAACATTAGTAATTTAACGTTCATTGAGGACTATCCTTTTAATCTGACGGTTTGGGATAATCCTTTTTTTAGATGATCTGGATTTTAAAAAACATCTGCTTTTAATTTATCAATTAAGAAAAAAGGTTTGTTCTCTTACGATCTAAAGGGATGGTTTATGATGAGAAAAATTTTGAAAAATATTAGCTAATTGATTGAAACATAGCTAGAATATTATTTGGTTTAGAACTACATGCTTGTGGCTTTTAGTTGATCTATTCAAAACTAACAAAGCAGTGATGATTTGAAAGAAGAATTTTGTCTTTAAAACTTTATTCATAAAATTTAAATTAAAAAGAAAATCTGATTAATCTTTTGAAATAGTTTTTTGTAAGCAAAAAAAAAGAGAGTTGTTTATTTTTCAGAGATAATTTCCACATGTTTGTAATCCAATGTGTTCATTTATACAAAAATTTTAGACAATATGCAGATAACTATACAATCAGAATTTAATATTTCCCTTTGCAATTTTGCTCAATTCATTACTAAATGAATTTTTTATTGGTGTTTTAATTTTTTGGTTTGCTTGATAACTGAATACCTTGTTCTTTAAATGACGTATAATGTAAGACCAAAGTTTGATTTATTTTCAACTGAAAAATCTAAAAATTTGAAAATGTAAAATTATAAAGTCAATTTTCGCTTTTTTTAAACGAATCTAAATATTCAGCCTATATGCTCATATAAGTTTATGCTATCAAAATCTACAATATTTATATTATTTTCATTGTAATTACATCATAAGACTTTAAACAAAATCAAATTAATAGTCTTGAGTCTATTTTTTTAATTGAAGGTGAGAAATATTAGAATTGGACTTAGTAATTCTGTTACATTAGTCAAACTGAAAAATATAAAGCTCACTCTGAGCCTAAACATCTCGAATGTCCCACTTCACTATCTAACTGGTTTTGTCATCAAATATTTGAATTGTCCTGTTCTAATTTTTTTTAAACCAAAATATTTTTGTGACCCATTAAAATATTTGTTGACCCATTTTATTATTTGATTCAAAATTAAAACAATCATATAAGTAATGCTTATTCTATTTTTTAATTTAATTATCTAAGTAGTTTAATTAAGTTAAAAAAAAAAGAAAACCAAACTGAAATTAGTTGTCAGGTCACATAACAGGCAAGGCCCTTAGATTTTTTCTAAACAAAATCTGTTTCAATACTTTTTCTATTTATTCTTCAATAAAATTTTCTTTAGTGTTTTTTTTAGATATCTAAAGCAAGTAACATTGATAATCTCAAAAAACTTGGTTTTAAATAAAATTCAAAAATAAAATATAAAAATGATTGAAATTCAGCATTAACTATAATATTTTGTTTGAAGGAGTTAAATTTTATTAGGGACTTTAAACAACGAACAGAAACATTCAATGGTGAAAAATAAAATTAAATGGTTAAAAAAATTTATAAACTAACGGGTGTTCAAAAAGTAATGACCGTATTTTTAAAATAAAAAAAAATAATGTTCCGCTAATTAAAAGACTATGAAATTTTATACGAATGTTTCTTAGTCTCTAATGTAAAAAAATTAATTTTTATTTTATTTGAATGTTGTTAATTTTTTGAATTAGGCCAATGACATTACTTAACACCTTTTCGTAAAAATGTCCTCGGCACAATACATTCTAGAAAATTAAGTTTTATATATCATCTTATAGAGAATTTTACAAGAATTCTAAATATATATAAATTATTTTTAAACAATGATCCATTCAAAAGTTATGATAAAAAAACACTGAATTTTGACATTTATTTTAATTTGCTAAAAATTCGAGTGTTTTAACATGTTCGATCATAACTTTTGAATAAAATAAGATAGCATCAAAAATCTGAGAGCAGGTTAGCCCATTTTGATAATGTTTTAATGAATGAATTTGAATGGATCATTGTTTAAAAATAATTTTATTAAATATATATAAATTATTTTTTTACATTAGAGACTAAGAAACATTCGTATAAAATTTCATAGTCTTTTAATTAGCGGAACATTATTTTTTTTTATTTTAAAAATACGGTCATTACTTTTTGAACACCCGTTAAAATTTAGAAATTTTTTTTTAAGATCTTACAAGCAAGGCCATAAAGAGCTATGAAGTAGCTAAATGTTTTTAAGTCAATTTGAGGCAAAGAATGGGACTTTTGTTCCAAGACGCTATTGACAACTTATATAACACCTTCTGGCGTTTCGCTTGTTATTTTAAATTTAGACACTTCCAAAGAACAGAGTTTTTTCATTCTATTACAATAACTGAATTAACATAACCACACAGAATTCTCTTTGATTTTAACACTTTTTTTTTAATACATAAATAATAAAAAAAAAATTTAATAAATATTTTATTGTTAGTTTATTATTTTAAAAAAAGTATTCCTCATGGAACAACATAACAGTAAAAGAAAATTCTATTTATCTAGCATGGATCAGTATTTCTCACAGTCATGAGTAGAGAAACAATTAGACCATAAATAGCCAAGACTTCAGCAAAAATAAGGATCAAAATCATTCCAACATATAGCCGAGGTTGTTGAGCCGTTCCTCTTACACCAGCATCACCAACAATGCCAATAGCAACTCCAGCTCCGAGACCAGACAAGCCAATGCTCAAACCGGCACCCATATGCAAAAATCCACTTCAAAAACTTAATTAAGCTCTTTTATGAAATTAGTTTTTGTTTACTTACGCCTGCAAGCTGTATTTGGAGTCAATTTTTCCTTGAATTAAAACAGCTACGACCAAGCCATAAATAGCTATAATACCAGCCATAATAACTGGAATTACTGATTTCATAATAAATTCAGGTTTTAGAACAGCAGCGGATGAAATACCAACTCCAGCTCGTGCAGTACCATATGCAGCACCCAAAGCTATTTGGATTAAAATTAGCTTTTTTTTTTAATTTAACAATTTAAATTTATGCCTGTGAAAACCATAGCTGATGTGGCGCCCACTACACCAAAAAATGGACTATATGCTGGACATCTGTCTGAGTCAGTCATTTTAAAAGAGCTATAAAAATAAAATTGCTTTTACCGTCTAGAATTATTTTCTTTTTTTATAAAGATAAATTTTTTATTTTAAGAAAAATAATTAGATATATAAGGCCATGATTTTCCAATAAAAAATAGTTATATCACGAGGTTTTAAGAGCTTATTCAAATGTCATAACTAGTTAGAATTATTTATCATATGATTTAGTTTTTAAATAATTTTTTTCTATTTTAGAAAAATTCTTTTCTAATTATCAATTTTTTATCAACGATATATTTTACTTAAGGTGAATTTATTTTTCAAAATTATGTCACAGTCTCTTTTATCTTTATTATGAAATTACTTGGTCGGGTAGATGAGGCGCGGCAAGTATTTAGACTAGGTTCTCTTGATCATAGCTAGGTGGGGTAATATAACGCAATTTGGAATACCCTTGCAGAGCTCTAAACGCTCACTGACATCGTAAAATTTAAAGTAATTCGCAATCTCTGTGGGATGCATAGTGATGATTTTTGAACTTATAATGTTAAGTGCTTTAATCTAGTTATTTACAGCTTTTTTTCCATTAATATAATTATATACAAACTTTGGATTATTTTTTGCGTTTATTGCTTTTTTTTGTATCTACGCACTGTCTCTTTAATTGCGATTTGACATTCTTTATTTACTTTGTATATATATAATGAAACAGAGAGTTGATGATAATGGTTTATGTTTATTGTGACCAGATTTTATGATACCTTTGAATCCAAACCAGATTATATTGATTCACTATTAGATTAATTAGACCTAATTTATAGACATGCATGATCAAATTAAGAAAAACATTGAAAGGGATTTGATTTATGTTTCTGTGTGGATGATAAAAAATATCATGAAAATGATTAATGAGTTAAGTAAAATAAATCTGCTAGTAAAGTTCTTTTTGAAATCTATACATTTAAATCCTATTTATTTAATCCTAATTCTTGAAAAATCTTGAAATTTTACTCACTTGGTTTTTTAACATTTATCCGTCCAAAACTGAATCAAAAGTTTTTTGTTATTTTTTTTAATGTTTAATAATTTTTTTTAATTGTTGAAAAATAATGGTTTATGAGAAAATTAATTCTAATTATTCTTCAAAGACTGAAAATACTTTACTTTGAAATAAAATTGATTGATAATTAATTTTTGACAAACCCTGCATTTGTATGCCAAAATCATTTAGATCATAACATATGAATAAATGTTTATCAAAAAATAATATTTTTATATGTTATATTTTAAATTTGAAACGGATTTTTCCGAGGACAATAAAAATTTTTAAAAATATGATTTTTTTTTGTACTTTAGCACAAGTATAATGATATGTGAACAGTTATTTATTGTAAAAGTCAAATTAATTAATTATTTTTTTCATATTTTTATGTTTCCATTTTACTTAATAATAAATCAATAAAGTTCGGATCTGAAACTTAACAGCCTTATTTAAAGTATATGTGAAAATAAAAGCTGGGCTCTTTTTTAAATGGATTTTATTTAAAAATAAAATATAAAAATTATTTTCACTGTTTAATTAAAATAAAAAGAAATATTTATAATAAATAAATAAAAAGCTAAAGTCCAAAACTAGATAATAAGAATAATCTTTTTAATTGCATTCCATTGTATGATTAATTGAAATTTGTGGAATGTTGCAATAATATAAAGTCTAAAGTATAATGTTTGAAATACAATTTTAAATATATGTTGAGTGTGATCATTTGTTGTTTCACATATATCTTATTTAAGCTTTTTTATCTCAGGATTTTATCAAACGAATCTACCCGATCGACACATTTTCTGATAGAGAATTAAATGCTCTATATTCTGAGATGGTTATTTGAAAAAAAATTTAGAATTTTTTCGGAAAAAAACCGGAAAAATTTTGACACTTTTTAACTTTTTCAGGATATACTTTTTTCCAACCCCTTTACCTATATATTTTTTATACAAAATTTAAAAGTAGACAAAATTCTGAACAACTTTTGAAGAAAACAAATTCATTGCTATAATTAATTGAATATATTTTTTCTAAATAATATTTCAATAAATTTTTTTTTTAAATGAACACTCTTTGAGCGATTATAAAAAAATTTAAACTAAATAAATAAAAAAAGCATAGTTTAGTTCAGAATTTTGTCTAGTTAGTAGTTTGAATTATGTCAAAATTTTTCCGATTTTTTTCCGTAAAAAAATTCTCATTTTTTTTTAAAATGATAATTATAATGTTTAAGAGTTTAGAGATTATATTTTACTAATATTTTTAGATTTTAATAAAACTTTTTACTAATTTCCTGATCAAAATAATCACATTATTTTCAGTCTCAATTAATTAAAATTAGAGGTTTTTGAACACAATCTTGAATAATATTTATTAAATAAAATAGTATATACATAGAATATTTTAAAAATAAATAATATGAACGTAGAGTTTGCGGAATTTAATGAACACTGAGCTGGTTCATTGTCTTGAATTTAAAAGATATCGATCAACAAAGCTTTTACGATCAATTACACTTTCAGTTATATGTGTATATGGCTCATTGACCAATTTCAATTTGACTAATGACAAAAATTCTTTGGACAATGTTTCGAATTGCATTATGCTTTCGGGCTCTTTGTGAAACCAAAACTCATTAAATTCAATAAAAACACTAACTTTGAAAATTAAAAAAATTAAAAAAAAATCCTCAATTTTTTATACTCTTTTTACCAAATATTCTGTAAAAATTTTCCAATTTAATTTTATCAATTTTTAAAAATTCCGAATAATTATAAAAGTGAGTTTTTAGATCACCATCGACTAATAATTTGTACACCCATGCAATCACATTTATGCCAACAATGGCGAACGAATATCCAAATTTTGGGTGTTTGGACTTGGAAAATATGTTTCTAGCTATCTCATTGTGTTTTGTAACTAAAAAACTTTTTAAAAATTAAAATAAAAATTAAAAAAATTTTTTTTTCTTACTTTAGAGAATTTAGTGCCAACATACCCATGCCTCTAAAGTCTGTGGATGGATCGTCACCTTGGAAGCCAAGTTCACGCCATTTTCTGTTTTTAATTGAATCAGGTTTCGGCTCAGTTTTCAAGCCGGCCCATAGCTCAAACAAAAATTTCAGTTGTGATGGGTCCTCGTGCGAAAATTTCTCGCACCTTATCGAATCAATTTCCACAATCAAGTTTTGGTAGGCATTTATTTTTATCAAGGCATCTTTCATCAAAAATGAAAATCTTAGCAAACAAAAATAAAAATAAAAAATTTTTTTTTAATTTTTAAAATTTTATTTACGTGGCATTTTCAGCAGGTATTTGTTTTATCTGCATTATTTTAAATATAATGTCATCTTCGTAGCCAACACTTACAGTTTCTGAACTGATCACATTTCTCAAGTAGACATTGGACGATTTCTTTAAGCTGTTTTCTAAACAAGTTAGTTATATTTTTAGCTATAAAGAGCTATTTTTTAAATTAGCTTTAATGGAAAGTATAGTTGAAAGTAAGTTATAAAAAGACTTATAGATTAGACTTTCTTAGGAGAAACAATTTTCGAATGCTAAGAAAAACATAAAAAAAAATTAATTTAATGGAAAAAATTCAAGTTTCAATTGTTAGTAATTCTTAAACCATCAGATTTTTAAATCAGAATTAAAAAGTATTAAACTAGCGTCAAATCTTGAGGACAAAATAATGAAATTTCAGACTAAAGCCAACAAGATAGATAAAATTGAAGAGTTTGAAGCGAATTAGAAGTTGAATTAGAAAGAAAGAATGTAGAAACCATGGACAAAGTGATTCGGCAAGTTTTTATAAAAGAATTACCTAAATGCAACAAAGAAGTAGTAGCCAATTATTCAAGACAAAAATTTTTTTTTTTCACGAATTAATAAAAACTTTAAATTAAATTTTGGGGTCAAAAAAGGATCAGGTTTATAAAAAATTTAAAAAAAATTATTTTATTTTCAAAAAGTTCAAAAAATATCAAATTAAATTTTAAATAATATCAAACATTTTATTAACACTCAAAAGACCGTTGAAAACTTGAAACTTTCTTCATTCTCATAAATCTTATAAGGAATAAATTTTCTCCTAAACCTAAAACTTTCCGCAAAATGAAAATAATTTTACATTTTTAAATTTTTTTTGCAAATTTTCAGAAAATAAAAAAACTCTCTCAAATTATTTGATACACAAAAAATTAAGAAATTTCTTAAATTTTGCACAAAAAAATGTAAGATTATTTTCATTTTGGCAAACTTTCTGAATCTGTTTTTTTGAATAAATATTTTAAAATAAAACTTTCTTTATTTTTCGGTCCCAAATATATAGAGCATAAGAAAAGGTATCAAATTGACAGAGGTGCTTTTGAACTTTAAAAGAAATTTTTTGGTGATTTTACAAAATGATTTTTAGAATTCAACTTTTATGACATGTCTTAAAAAAAGAATAAAAAATTTTTTCTGAAAACTTCTAATTTTAATGACATTTAGATTTATATCAAAATTAACTTTCCATTTTTAACTGCATTTCATAAAAGCTAAAACAGTTTTTAATTTTTTTTAACAATTTCGCTTTTAATTGCATGTCATTAAAAAATAATTTTTTATTTTTTAAAATAAGTGCTCAATTTTGAATAACATGTCACTAAAATAGAGTAATTATTTGGAAGGCATGTCAATCAATTTAGATTATTTGGTTATAATGAATAATAGCAAAGGGCAATTTTGAAACCATAAAAAATCTTATTTTAATTACAAATAAATTTAAAGATTTGACTTAATGTGAAAAAAAATCAGGTCAATCTAAATGATTTTTAAGTTTCTCTTACTTAGTAAATGATTTTAATTGTAAAACTTTTTATGAGCCAAAACTTATATGCTATTTTATAAAAGAAGCTCTAATTAAATCTTATTTAGACCCCTTTACAATAGATATTCTTTTCAAACGAACGCTTCAAACAAATAAACAACAATTACAACAAATTAATTTAGATAGAGAAAAAAATTTCTTAATAAAAAAAAACAAGCAATTAAAAAAAAGAAGTTTAGACTCTTTATTTTCTATTTTTGATTCATGAGTTGGTTTTTAATTTGCATTATCAGTGCACTGATTTTCATTATATCTGTTGAAGAAATTTTATACTGACTTGATTTAAGAAAATGAAAATTTCAATTGAAAAATTTTTATTTTTATAAAAATACAAACACAAAAATAGCAAAATTTAGTTTAATCTAAATACCCCGGCATTCAAAATTTCAATTCCTTTTTTCTTAATTTTTTCCAGTTCAAAATAGTACATTAGATCAAAAAGGGTTTTTGTTAGCCTTAAAAATTATAGGTATTAACTATCAACAGAAAAATAACCCTTTATGAATTCAATAGTAGGTGGTTTCGGCTTTATAGACTGTATTTTATTCAATTTTTTAGGGAAGCTAAACGCATGAATTGAATTTAAAAAAAAATAAATAAAAATGAAAAGTTGATAAAGGCTAAAAGCTATTGATCATCATAATTTCAAAATAAAGTTTAACCTACTTAGAAAATTACACTTCTAAGTGTTTTATCTTAGAAGAAAATTGTCCTAAAAAAATTAGCTGATTTTGAATAGAATTTTTTATTTAAGTCTGTTTTTTTGATAGCTTGTGTTAAAACCTAAAAAGATAAAAAAAAATTGTCGATCTTGTGAAATTCAAATTTAAATTGATCATAAATAATTCCTTTTTCGATAGACTAAAAATACTTAAATTAAAATAAATATTTTTTCTTTTAATTTAAGAAGATCCGAAGCGACATTAAAAAAGGAAGAATTTTTTTCTATTTTTTTTTGAATTTCACAACTTGTCAAAAAAAAAAGTGAACTTGATTTTTTTAATTATTCAAACATACTTAAAAAATTCAGTGTTTTTTTTTTTTTATTAAATTAAATTTTCAAACTTGAATGTATTCAAAAATTTTTTATTTCTTCCTATGAAAATCTAATTAAAAAATTTTTTTCATCAAACTAAGTGTTTCATGTAATTAGCCTAGTGTTAAAAAAAACAAACATATTCATGCATAAAATTTTTTAAAATTTGAATAAATTGAAAGATTAAATTTTTTTTTAGGATAAAAAAAATTATAAACATTTTTGCAAAAAAAATAAAGCTCACTGTGAATTATTTACCTATTTTTTTGATGCGCATGGACTGGATTTTTTCGTTTTTACATATGCGTTCCAACTCGGACTTACCGGTGATCAAATGCAATATGAACTTGGACATGCGATCAAAATAGTGCAAGACAATTTCAACAAATAAAAAATTCCAAATGGATTGTAGCTTGTCGCCAAAATAAAATGAATACTTTGAATTGTTTCTATTGTTTGGACTATTCATCGAAAATTGGAATTTAAGTCTAGATTTAATTATTTAAATATTAAGACTCCATGTTATTTAAAATCGATTTAATTATATTTTGCAGTGGGGAAAACTATTATTTGAGTCTAATTATTTATTAATCCAGTGCTGTGTTTGAGCAAAATTTCTAAAATTATATTTATATATTCACTCAAAATTTCCAACAAAATCTAAAATTATAATTTTTTAATTTGGAAAAAAAATTGAGATAATTACTTGAAAAGTTGACTATACGTCTTAAAACTAGAAATTAAAATTTCTTATTATTATTTAAAAAAAAAAAAACTACTCTATTTTTTTATTTATATTTTTTTTTCTAATGCTTAAATATACACAGAATGTTTTCTTGCAGACAAACGAAAATAACAAATTTCATTTCTAGCATGAGAAAAATTTCAAATTTGAAAATTTCGTTGGCCTAAAACAACATACTTAGAAGAGTGTTTACAAAAATTACATAAGAGTAAGTGTGTGTGTGTGTGTGTATTTGCTAAAACTCGGGTCAAACAAAAGTGACTCGACTAAGAACTTGATTGTTTATGAATTTTTTTTTCTAATAAATTTGGCCCATAAACATAAAATTTATCTATTTTTTTCTTTTTTTTTTTTTACCAAGTCGGCTTCATTTAAATTACATTTAGTCAAACATCAGATCAAAAAAATTTATCCTAGGATTAAAAATAAGTAGCTAGTGACAACTTTTTTCTGAATCAAACCAATTAATATTCAAACAAGCCAAAGCAAAGCTAAAAAGCTAAAATAAATTTCTATTTAGTTTTTATAGAGACCGAATAGGTTGTTTACTGAACCTTTTTTTGGGGCGTTATTTAATCAATAACTGATTTAGAGTCGATAAACAGAACTTAAGCTCGAGGGCCAGCGGCAGATTTCTAGCTAGAAATAGTCTGAGCTTGCTCTTATCCTTTTTTAATTCAAAAATAGCTTTTTGAAAAGCATCATTTCAATGGTCTTAGATTGTAATTGTACACAAACGTTGTTTTCAATAAGCTTTGACTGCGTGAATTAATTCAAATATTTTTGTTAAGATTATCTAATTTTTATAATTTAGTAAAGCTTTATGTTTAATTAACTTGTAAAACCGTTAATTTAGCACTTTATTTTAAAAAAAAAATTATAGTTTAAGCAAAATTTGATAAGCTTATTTGTCAAAGTTATTTTACCTTAAATATTGCATAAATTTAATTTTTTTGTTGTTGATTATAAGCTTTGAAAGTATAAATTTGAATTTCACAGTTTTAGCTAAGTTCTTACCTCTATTAGAGCTAAATTAAAAAATTTAAACTAGAGAATTTACATTTTCTTTCCTTTAATCAAAGCTCATTTATTCATGAAATAGAAAATTAAGACCCAGGAGATAAGGAAAGAGATCTTGCCATAATTATTTCTAATGATTTTAAATGGAAGAAACCGTTCATGTGAGTAATATCAAGAGAAAATAAAGCCTTAGCACAAATCAAAAGCTTATAAAAGCTTAGCTCAAAAAGGAAATAATATTTCTTCAAGACTTGGTCACTTGCAATAGAATCAGACATCAGATTAATCTAAAATGTACAATCAAGAGCAACGCAAATAAGAATATAGTGGACAAGTCATTTGAAGAAAAACTTAGAATCCTTGGTATGATGAGCCTAGAACAACAGCGCTTGAGAGTAGATTTAATTCAGATGTTTAAAATAATAAATGGACTTGAGATGATGAATTATGTAAAAGGAATTAATCATGCACAAAGCTTTTGTCTTAATTTAAGAAGAACTGATGATCATAAACTTGTGAGAGAGATCAACAAAAAAGGAGGAAAACAGTTATCAATTTTTTAATAACAGAGTTGTTGAATCATAGATAAATTATCGAAAGAAGCGATATCAGCAAGGATAGTAAACAGTTTCAAGACTCTAATTGATAAAAAATTTTTAAACAAAATTCATTAAGACTAGACTAAACTAGACTACTTATGATTATTTATTAACACTTGATTTATTTAAAAAATTATTTAATTAAAAAATTAAAAAAAAAAATAGTTTTGATTAATTTGAAAAATTAAACATTGAAATTTAAAAATCGAATCTTTTAAAAAAATCTATAAAGCTTATAGTATTGTAAATAGAAAACTTGAATGTTTTCAAATTTCAACATTCACCATTTAGAATATAGCTAAATTAAGTTGGAAAAATATTTTTTAATTTTATACCTAGTTCAAATGATGCTGGAACAAAAATATTTTTGAAAAATTTCTAATTTAATGAAAAAAGTTCGTTAAGAAACTAACAAAAATTTTTTTTTTTAATTCTAATAAATTCTATACAATGAAAGCTTTAGATAAAAAACTTAAAAACTTTAACTAGAATTTTTTATTTTAACAAAGACTTTTTTTTAAATTATATAACTTAAGCCTCTTATTTTGAAAAAATAATACGAGTTAAGGAATTGAACTGCATGACAGCATATGATATTGAGCCTAAAGTGAACAATCTTGGCATGGTCTTGTACAACCTTTGGGTCGATATTGCTCAGGCAAGTGTGAATTTTGTTTCCAAGTCATATATTACAAACAAATATATTTGTTTAATTTTTTGTACTACACCCGTTATAGTTTTTTGAAGGTGAAAATATGCTTAATGCAAGAAGAGTACAAAATGGGTACAAAATATTTTATAGTGGCGATAAATCCTCAAATACCTCTGAAGTACGGGACGCATGCTTTAACACCATACGCATGTCATAAAAAATGTCGAACCAGTTTTGACTGAGTAATAATTACAGTGCAGAACTTAATTCTGAACAATTAGGACAGATGTATGTTTCATTTTAAGAAAAGTTTTCTTCTTATGTCAACAGAAATATTAAGGCTTTTCCGAATATTGTCAAAAATTTCATCTAAATTTTTCATTAAAAAAAAATCTTAAAATCTAAGAAATACAAATACAAAACTTGCGCAAAAAAATTAAAATTTTTCAATTTATTTTTTATATGTTTTGGAAAAATTCAAATTGCCAAAAATTCATTATATTCATTATCTGTTGTACACAAGAAAAATAGAAAAATTTGTGACTAGGAAAATATAAGACAAATGATGATTAAATTTGAAAAAATTCTATTGCCTAGCAACAGCATTAAGGTCATTTTTGAAAAATAATTTAACATGCAAAATACATTTTTTATTTAACAAAAAGTTAAAACTAAACTCTCAATAACAGAATCAAACACAGAAATGATGGACTGGATAACAAAATTAACCTTTATTTATACAATAATATTTTGTAAGAAAAATTTAGAATAAAATATAAAATTAATTATTTTCAAAAATTTGTTTTATTTCAAAGTTAAACTTTGTCCCTGTGAGGAACTGATAGTGGGTCTTAGTGATCAAAACAATAACGGCTCTAATTTGCCAGTTGAATTAACATTTAATTGGCAAGAGGGAGATTCTAATCTAAGAAATCTTGCGATAAATTTAAGCTTATCAATTGCATCAGCTGGTAGTTCAATTGTTACTTTGAATCCACCTGCATCGGTTTGTTTTAAATTTTGACTTGAAAATTTTTTTAATTTTTTTTCTAGATTAAAATAAACTGCTTTCAAATTTCTAACAATACAGAGATTTTTGCTGAGTTTGAATTTATCGAATTTATTGAGTCTAATTTAGTTACTTCTAGAGAAATTCAAATTAATTTTCAGTAATTTAAATTTTAGAAAAAAAAATTTATTTTTTTAAATTTTTTTTCCAAAGAATTAAAAAAAAAGGACAAACACCATTAGTTAGATGTATTGGTCAAAATGTTTCTTTTACTCCACAAACTTTTAATAGTATTCAACTAATTGGACTAAGATTTGCCAATTCAATTGATTAGTGAATATTTTTCATACAACAAAAAAATATATTATTTTTGATTAATTTTATTTTAAAGCCGAATTAAAGTTGTATCAAATCCAGGAATTTCTTTCGTGAATACTTTAGAAAGTGCAACAAATCTTCAAATATCTCCATTTACTTCGTCATATTTTGACATTTTTTTTAGGTAAAAATTTTCAAAAATCAAAGCCAAATGAAGTTTTTATTTAATTTTATTTAAAATCTAAAGAGATTTGACTTTGGACGAAACAGAAATTGAGTGTTTGCTTGTGCCTCAAACAGACAATTTTAATCTAGTGGCCAACAAAACTACGGTTGCAGCTGGTCTAAATCAATTTCAAGTATTTTCATTTTTTATTCTAATGCAATTTAAAATCATTTAAATTAAGATTGAATATAAAGTAAACTTTACTGCTAATATATCCAGCGAATCGTTCAATTTGACATGCAGTGCTAATTCTGTAAATATGCAACAGTATGAGCCTTCATTTGCAACTGGTAAATAATTTAATTTTACACAAAGTGTATATACATATTTTAGCAATACATTCTTAAAGCTAGTGATGTTGGTTAACCAACGCTTGGTCGACCAAATTTTCCAACTTTGGCTAACCCAAATCAGGTTAGCAATTTTTGGTCGACCGAATTTTGGTTAGCCAATTTTTGGTCGACCAAATTTTGGTTAACTAATATTTGGTCTCCCAAAAAAAATAAATAAGCTGGCTATCCAACTAAAAAAAGATAATTTTGCTATTAAAAAAAAAATGATTAGGATAATCTCTAAACATTCAGATGTTGTTATTTGACTCGATATGTAAAATTCTTTACTCGCTTAAGGAAGAACACTTATAAAAATCTTATAATCATTACATTTTATTTTGAATTCAAGATTAAAAACAATCAATTAAAAACAATTTTTTCGTTTTATTAAGGCTTTAAAAAGATTCTTAATGTAAAAAATTTAAAGTGGTTGTGTATATTCTGAAATTTAAATATTCAAATTTTTGAAAAAAAAAATAGGATCTATGATATATGGTTTAGGATCAAAATCAATTAAAATCTTTATCAAAGATTAATGAAAGAATTAATTTTGTTTTGTTTGAAAATTAAAGTTTTAAAATTTTATTTTAATTCTATATTAATTTAAAAATTTCTTTAGATAATTAATTTTAATGGTTAACCAAAAATTGGTTTACCAAAAATTGGTTAACCTAAATTGGCTGACCAGCTAACCAAGCTTAACCAACATCACTACTTAAAGCGAGAAATTTTCAGTAATCTTACTCTTAGAAAAAAAATAATTTCTAAGCTGTTAAATTCACAAAAATTAAAAAAACAAGTCAAAGTTGATGATCATTTCAATTTAAGTATCTCTGTTCTAAAAATTCAAGTGAATTTTTGATTTATTTTGTTTTCGAAAAAAATTTTCAACACTCAAAAGTTTTTCCAACCTTTTAGATACTTTTTAAAAATGCTGTTAGAATTACCTGTAAATTTATTAATTCAATTGTAATTTTACAAATTGTATAGTGCTATGTATACAATTTAAAAATTAAATATGAATTATTAAGAAATCAAATGATTAGTTTATTAATTTTTTTTTATAAAAAAGTCAATTATACAAAATCTTAAACAAAAATAATTAATTTTTACAACATTTATTTACTGATTTTATACGACAATGTGAATTACATTTGACAACTGAACAAGTACCATTAAACTGGCACGAAATCTCTATTTCAGTCAAATCCTTATCTCGTTGATTAGTTTTTTTAAAGGCTTCTCTTAATGAAATCTTATTTGTAATTGCCGATATTTCAAAACTTACTAAACCATAATACATTTCCAAATCGAAGGCACGTACGTAGACAGACAGTATTCTGTGCTCCGTAACTATCTCATAAAATTCTCCTTCGTTACTTACTTTACTTACTTTACTAATTATACCAGGTAATCTTGGTAGATTGCTATAGTTCTTGGAATTAGAACACTTACCTTATCACCTATTGCAAACTCAAGTGTTCTTTTATTTCTTTTTTTGTTATGCTTTTCTTGCATTTTTTTGGCTGCTTTTTCTTGATTTTCTCGAACAGTATCACGAATCGAGACTTTAATGACTTGAGCATCTTCTCGAGAGTAGCTGGTTGTTGCTCAGGGGATGAAGATTTGTCATGTCTCATTATATTAGCAGTTGAAGTTAATTCGTTTCGTTCAATATTTCGTTCGATTTTTTCATTTAATTTATAATTTTACAGGTAATTCTAACACTATTTCTAAATTGTATATCCAATTTGTCAATTAATAATTTGTATAAGTAAATTTATAAATCGTGCATATTTATAGTTTGGATAGAACATATGTTCTTTAAATATTTATAAATTTTCTTTACATCAATGCTAAATTCTAAAATCTAAAAAGTATGTTAAAATTCTTTTAATTCAAAACTTAAGTGCAGTCTGAATTTCTAATTTTTGACTTGAAATTCGTTTACTACGTCCTTTGAAACTCAGATTTCAGATTCATTATTTGTGAACGGTTAAAAAAAAATTTTAAATCATATATATTCTGAAAGAGCATAAATTTTGGATGTCTTTACTTTTTTAATTTATGTTTTATTTTATTAAAATAAACTCTCAAAATTCAAATTCAGCATGAAATTTAATAAATTTTAAAAATAATAGTTTTTCGTCAATGAAACATTATTAGACTCTTTTTTTATTTAACTATTTTTTGTAACTTGATCACTTCAATGAAGCATTAAGTGGACAACAAATATATAAAAAATATTTAAAAAAAAAAAACTATTTCATTCATTTTTTTATTTTATTTTCTAAAGCTCAGGCAATAATTCAATTCAAACAGCCCGCAATTCAAGTTTCGTCTGATCTCATTAAATTTACTGGAAAAAAGTTTAGTCTACCATTGCAATTAAATCCATATCAGCCAAGTCGTGATTCAACACTCAGGTGTAATCTTAAACGTTTCTTAAGCTATCTTGATTTGGAAGATTGTGTGGCTACTGCTGCGATAACAGGTAAAATTTAATTTAGAAATCAAAAGCTTAAAAAATACTAAATTAAAATTTAAAATAAAATAAATTTTTTTTCAAAAGGAGTCAGTGAGCCTGATCTTAGCAGTTTTACATATGAGAAAAAAAATTTCGACTTTTGTTTCATTGATCCAACAAATTCAACTCAATGTCTTAAAACAATTGATATAATTTTAAAAGTAGAAATTATTTTTTTTCTAAAAGTTAAATCTTAAAACTTTTTCTAAATTTTACTAGAATTCAAATTATTTTTCGATTAATATTGAATCAAGCATACCAGTTTCTCTTAATTCTAATCTAAAACTTTATCTATGCATGTTTTGTGAAGACATTTCTAGTCTTTCAATTAAATATGAAAATTATGCGGGAAGAATACTTTTGGATTTGGCAAAAAATTCTGATCCAAATGCCGAGTACCCTGTTGCACCATCAAACGATTTACTTTTGAATCCAGCTTATGCTCCATGCGAATGTGACCTGACGCCAAATAGTTGTGATCTGGACTGCTGTTGTGATGGCTCATGTTCGGTTGAAGATAAAGCTGCTGCTAAATTGACATGTCCAATTCAAGTCAGGCCTGTATTTGAGAAAACAGTTGACAAGTACTATTGCCAAGACATTTACAACAATCCAAGAGAAATCGAAGAAGACTGGTTTCCAATTGTGTGCATAAATGTAATCAATTAGATGAATTGTTAACAAAAAAAATTTAATTTCTTCTATTTTAAGTTTAATACCACGGTTTTACTTGGAAAGTTTTATTCACCTGTAGAATTGGACAACTATGTTAATAATCAGAATGAGAAATTTGTAAATGATGTTGAAAACAAGATTAAAATGTCATACAACTATCGCTCACGTTATCTGAGTAAGTAAAGTCTTTCGTGTTTTAGAGACAATGGTTTAATATCAAATATAAGTCCCATTGATCTAGAATTCAATATTACAATCTTTTGCTTATAAGAAATTTATAATTTGGTATTTGAAAAAAGATAGTTCTTATAACATTCAACTACTTCCAATGTACTAATAATTGGTATTTTAAACTTCTTGCAAAATGAGCTTTAAAAAAAAAAAAGAAAA
>PJRA01000473.1:1090343-1105186 GCA_016987375.1 Brachionus koreanus | reverse complement strand
TGGAGGGAGTATCATATCTTAATTTTAATATAGAACGAACCGCTGAATTTTGGATTACTTCTAATCTTTTTATATTAGTTTCTGAAAGAGAGTTAAGACAAGGGAAAGAATAGTCTAGAATAGATCCAATCAAATACTTATAAAGGTTTCCTAAAGTTCTAAAGTCAAGTAAAAGTTATAATCCTTTTAAAATAAAAATAATTCTCTTTCATTTGATGCGAAAAATTAATTCAATTCAATTAATCCAAAAAATCGTATGTTTATATGATCGCTTGCTTTGAGTTAATACATGAAATCTTTTTATTTAAGTTTTGTAAAAAAATGCTTAAAAATTGTCTTATAAAAAAACCGACATCCCGCTAGTAACCCGCCTAATCATTCAATTAACTCAATTAAAAAGTTAATTGAACAAAATCAAATTTCAAATGAACAACAAACTACAGAGATATGTTTAGAACCTAATCAACCTTTAATCTACTTTCCAATCGATAAAGACAACCGCCGATTTTTACCTGTATGGTACAAAAACTTTACATGATGATACGACCGATATAACTAAAATAGAGCAATTATCTTTAAGGAAAAGGCTGATCTAAACTTTAGAATATATGGAAATAAAATTATTAGACAAAAAGAGACAAAATTTCTTGGGTTAAAATTGGATTCTAAATCAAATTTTAAACCAATGATAGATGAAATTAAGCAACGTTGTAATTCAAGGCTCAATTTAATAAAAATTTTATCGAATAAAAAATGGGATCTAAATTATAAAACTTTAGGAAATCTTTACAAATCTTTAGTTGGATCCATTTTGGATTATACTTTTTTATGTCTTAATTCATTCTCTGAAATTAATATTAAAAGAATACAAAATTAATAAATCCAAAATAATAATCCAAAATTCAGCTGTTCGGTCTATTCTAAATCTAAAATACGACACACCCTCAAATATATTACATCACGAGGCATTGAATAAACTTAAATTACTAACAGTCTCCAATCTACTTTTTGAGTTGAGTGAAAGATATGTTGGAGCAGGGTTGAGTCAGTTTAATCCATTGGTTGTCAGACTGGTGAAGGAATACAAAGAGGGTTTTGAATCAAGATATATCGAATACCCGACTCCATTGTGTAATTGCTACATAACCATTTCTTCTTTTTTCCCTGAACAATCAAACATTTAAAAAAATGAATCTGTAACTAAATTTTATCCGTAACTTTAATTTTAATTTTAAAGGCAAAATTCGTCTTTTGTAATAAGTCGAGTCAATTTTTATTCCTTTAAATTTTTTAAAAATATTAATAAATTTATAAAATTTAAAAATATATATTTTGAATATATCAAACACAACACAAAAATGGTGCAGAGATAATTTGTTTAAATTTTTAGATAAAAAGCATTGGCCTGCGAATTCCCCTGATTTGAATCCTCTTGATTATTACTTTTTGAACGCAGTTGTTTTAAAAATGGATATTTTGCCGAATTCAAATCTTGACCATCTAAAAAATGAAATAGAAAAAGCTTTCCAAAAAGTAAATAAAGAAGAAATACAAAAAGCAGTTTCAAGCTCTAATAAAAGGTTTAGGGCAGTTGAATTAGCAAACGGGGAATATTGCCAAAAATAAATTTTTTTATTTATGTCTAGTTTTAATTTTCTCAGAAATCAAGGTCGGAATCTTTAAAACCAAGACAGCTTTTGTAAGCTCGTTTTTTAAGCTTTAAAAAAATCAGTCATACTTTTTCACTTATGTTTTCATAAAGAATTTTCAACCAGATTTCTTTCTTTTTTTGAAGGTTTTTTGAGCATATCTTATGAACGAAAAATGATAAAATTATTGTTTAAATATCATTAGAGAGCTAAAACTGTCTGAAATATGATTATTTGGTTTGTTTTTTCAAAAAAAAAATAATAGGACAATGCGCTCAAAGAGTAACAGGTACGTTTTTGGCCCTAGAAAATTCCAAGTAAGCACAAGTCGAAACCTAAACAAAAAAAAATTAACAAGAAAAGCTTGTTAACATGTGTGTAAAATTTCAGCCTTATCCCATTAGCCTTTCATATTTTTTAATACCTTTTAAGTTTGTCCAAAACATTATGACTCACCCGTTACTTATTTTTTTTTTCTTATTTAACTTTAACTTTTATTCATTTTTCTTTTTTTTAATCCGAAGGAGCTATAGCTCGGTACAGAAATTACAAATAAATTAAATTAATTAATCTTTGTGTATAGGATTTGTTGACTCAAATTTAGAAATTCACGAAAAATTTTTCGGTTTTCATGAAGCTCCAAAAACAGATGGAGAATCTATTTTCTTGATTCTCCATTTGAAAGTTGTATTATTTGTTTATTTAAATAGTTTAGGGAATACTCCAGGTAGCTCAGAATGGATCATAGTCCTTCTTGTCAGCCTAGCGATTGAGTAAAAACATACAAAATAAAAAAGATAAAAATGACTAAGTGAAAATAAAAATTGACTAGTTTTTAGTGAAAGGAAACAATTGCATATTTATCGTCGGATGAAAGTTGTATTAGAGTAGCACTTATTTGCAATAAAATTGAATTAGAAAAAAACTCAATAGCTTACCTTTTCTTTAGAATCAGGCTTTCGCTTTAGTGCACTTTGGTCAAGTGATAGAATCATGGCATAAAAGAATAAATCATCACTAGTAATGACATTATTAGTGGCCTTGACTCTGTCTCCTTTGATCACACTGGTGCTTTTTGAAGGCATCCTTGTCATATTTATTTCGCTTTTATTCAACAAATCACTATAATCACTTTTTAATATCATGTCATGTGTTTCTAAATTAGCATAAGTAATTGGACCTAATGCAGTTATTTGAATATGTTTATGCTCGCGAGTTGACCACAGAATCGCCTCTATATTTTCATAGTTAACTTCAACATCATTTATGGATAAAATCATGTCACCTAATCATATATTTGTTTCACAAATACACTTTATTTTTAATAATTAAAAAATAAATTTACCTATTTTTAACTGTTGCTGGCAAAATAGCTTTGTGTGTGGCACAAAGCCTTGAATTATGATTTTGTTTAGATTTTTAATCGGATCAAAAGCTGTATTAGGGTATATGCCGAGTACATTCTGGCACAAATTAGTCTCATATTTGTCTAGTTTTTGTTTGAGCTCTATTCTTACTCTTTTTAAAAAGTCATTTCCTTTTAAAAATTCAGAATCTATATTGTCAAAATTTGGGTATTTGACTTCTAGCTTGAGGTTGTTGGACGTATTTATGTAATATTTGGATGTCAAGTCAATGTCAATGTCCTCTCTTATTTGAAGACTCACTACACCATTTTCGTCTATAAACAACTGTCCTGTTTCATTCATTTCCGAACATTGATTTTTGAGAATATTTTTTTTGTACTCAATGATCAAAAAATTTTTTTCAAAAATCTATGGTTGCCATGGATTTTGCTTTCTATCTAATGATGAGTTTCTTGTCTTATTTTTTTTTCCAACATTAACATTTATTTGCATTAATTAATTTTTTCTTTTCATTAATTTAATATTTTCAGTTTAATTTAATTTCTCTAAATTGAATGTTATGGTTCTTCATATAAAAAGGTTTATTAGCTCTAGATTTAATTGAAAATATAAATTTTTAAAATTTTTTTTTTATTCACAAATAGGTCATAAATTAAATAAAAAATTTAAATTCATGTCTTATTTTTTTTGATCATATTTGCCATTTGTTCCATTGCTTCATAAATTCCGTCTCCATTTATTGCACAAGCGTTCTGAATGAACCATTTGTTCTGAGTTGAAGACAATTTTTCCAAGTTGAGTCTTTGCATTAAATCACTACAAGTCATAGCATTAGGCAAATCTTGTTTATTGGCAATGATGACGACTGGAACTTGTCTCATTGAGTCATGCTCCAAAATTCCGTGCAGTTCTTCGGCAGCCTCACCAACTCTTTCAGTATCACTGCTGTCTATTACGAAAAAAAGACCATCTGTATTCTGGTAATAGTAGTTCCAAAGTTGTCTGATTTTCTTCTGACCACCAACATCCCAAACGGTGAACGAGAGGCCCTTGCATGGTGTCACTGTTTCCACATTGAAACCAACTGTTGGGATTGAAGTAATATTTTCATTTAGCTTTACTTTATAAAGAATAGTTGTTTTTCCCGCATTATCCAGACCTAATAGTAAAATTCGACTTGGTACACCATTGTTCCAATTAGAAAATAGATCAATAAATTTTGATAGATATGTACCCATTTTTTTTAATTTAATTTTTACTCAAACTATGTTAAAATTATTTTTTTTTATAGATTTTTATTAGTCACCTTCAGAAACGTGTATTCTGAAATTGAAATTTTTCAAATTTAATTTTAAACACCGTGTAGCTTTTTATGAATAAAATCATTGTGAAATTATGAAAAAAAATTTTTTTTAGGTGAATTTATTTTGAAAGACTACGTCAATATCAAAACTTGGACTTTGTTAAGCCATTTAAAAAGAACAAAAAAATTAAATTGACTTCAATAAAAATAACTGGACAATAAGTAAATGTAGTATGAAATCAATTTTCTGGATTTATTCCTGTCGCTTTTTTTCCTTATTCATTCAATCATTAATTTAATTTAAAATAAATATTTATATATAAAGTAATAAACAACGGTGTATGACATCATTTTTTATTTATTCAATAAACTATACTAAACTTATTTTAATCAAAATTCATTTCATTTTGTTAAAAGAAACAGATTTAAAAAAATTGGTTTTCATAGAGATGTTGGTTTGACTGTGTTAAAAGTAGTTGATTCAATTCTTTCAAATTTTAGAGAGAGAATTTTAACAAAAAGTTTCATATTTAATTAACGGAAATAATTTCAAGTAATTTTTCAATTGTTTTGCAATTTGACATAATTTATGTTCTAACGGCATATATATAATATTTCGCTCCATGTTAAAATATCAACGAATAACCAGACATGGTTAAAATTCATTTTTTTATTAGGTAAAAAATTTATTTTTTAATAGAATTACGATTTTTAAATAAAGAAAAAACTCCAACGTTGCCGATTTTTCTGAGCTTTGCTCACCCAGGACTTACCTATGCTACACAAGATCTCTAATGTGATATATGGGTCTATAAAGAAAAGATCAATTTTAGTATAAGACAAAAAAGCTTGTATCTTTACAGTTGAAAGAAAGAACAAAGATGGGTTTAGCACTTTAAAAAAATTTTATAAATAGACCAAAAATTAAAGAGTCTTTACAACCTGTGTTTTCCATTCCATCCATCAACCATTGACTTAGGTGACTTAGGTATTTATTTACATAGAATTTCCCAACGAAAAAAAAATTGGAGAAACATTATTGCCACAGTGGAGCACTTTTATTAGTCTTCTGTGGCTTTTATCCTAGTCGCCAGATGTTGTGTCCTCTTCAGAAAAATTTAGTAGAAAGAATGAAGTTTATTTGTTCTGAATGAATCCCACTTGGTATTAGAATTCTGGTAATTGTGTAAACTGACTGACCATTATTTCTTTTGCTTTCCTTTTTGGTATTTACACAGAAGTTCCCAACGAAAAAAAAATTGGAAGTGGTGTAAATGCCCTAAGGAACAGAAAAGCTAGTTTATTAACGGAATCACAGCAGAAATGTTGAATGATGATGGAAGGATAATGAATGCAATGACAATAATGACATTTTAAGACCTATTCAGCTAAAAATTATAGCCTAGATCAAAAACTTGAACTTTGATAAGCTATTTTAAAAGAACAAAAAAATTAAATTATTGACTTTAATAACGATAACTGGGCAATAAGCAAATGTAATTGTGGTAAGCTCGCAAAGGTAAAGAAAGCCTTGGATAAACAGAAATTTGTAATTTTGTAATATTTTGTTAATATTGACTAAATAAAATAGAAAATTAAATAAAAAAATAGACAATAAACTAATAATTCTTGACATTAATAAAATAAATTTGACAGTTATTAGAATAATGAAGTAATAGAACAGAAAACATAGGGAATATTTTAACAAGCAGGATTTAGAAGATGGAGAGGATGAATAGATCTTAGGAACATCATAGAACAAAGTCTAGGACAGAATTGCTCCTTGTATTTTAAATTTAGCATATTAAGTAAAATCTTGTGGATCATTATTAGACCAGATAAAACTCTTCTATAACAGATTCGAGTGTAGCGTGATTCTGGACAATCTGGGGGCTTCAAAGTGTGTATTGAAGTTTTCGCTCAATTGTATTTTACTAACCAAGACCAAATTAAAGATAATAATTTAAATTCAATAAAAAAATCACGAAATTTAAAGAAATTTTTTTTTTAGTAAAAATAAATTTTTATTAATAAAAAATAAGTGATAAAAATTTTGATATTTTTTTCATATTTAATTGTTGTCGAATTACATTAAATTAGTATTAGAGTATAGTCAATTTGATTGTCAAAATTGAATAAAAGATTAGAAAATATTATTGCCAAGACAATTAATGCACTCTTCAATTTGTTTATTGAATATTTCATTTTCAGCTAAAAAATTTACACATTCAATAAATATATCAATTATTTCCAAGATTAAAAACTACCCAAAAATGTCTGTATGTAATTGTTCTTAAGCAGCAAACAATTTTCTTCATACTCTTTGTTCTTTTCATTTTGCTGACTAATAAAAATCGACCAATTTTTGTAAAAATTTCCAATCTGAAAAATTTAATTTTTTTTTATTTAAATAGACTAAAATTGAAAAATAAAAAAAACTTTTTTAAATTCATCAATTAAATTGTAAAAATTTTCAAAATATTTTTCCAAACATGATTCGGCCTTGAACTCATTCATACTATTCACTACTCCGGTCTCAGAATCAGAATCGGGAACATTTTTTGACAATTCCTTAAAATTATTCAAATAGCCAGTTATTTCCTCAAGATGACTTGCCAATTCAGCATTCCTATCAGCAAATACATCCTCATTCTCTTCCAATTTAATCAAATTAAAATCATGTAAATTGTTTGACTTGAGAATATTCTGATTTTGTTCAATTTGACTGAGCAAATTTTCCAAATATGCCTCCAGACTCGGAACTAGTTCATTCCGGTTTATTTTTGACACATCAATGCTTTCAAAATAGGTCGAATTTGCATTTATGTTTTTTATGACTCGGCTAAGATCAGAAGGAATGAGTGAAGATGATGAACCTGATTGAACTATTGATCTGTACTCATTAAAAAAATTTATATCTTCAAAAATTTGCACTTTTTTGTCAAAAAGATCAAAATTTTCCTCAATTTTGTTTGCATTCGGCAAAAAACTAGATGTCATACTTAGATCAAAGGAAAAATCGTCCAAATTAGTGATACTTCTTTGAGGTAGCAGTTTTCCCAATTCGTCCATGACCAGCAGGATTTCTTTAAAATTTTTGACTGTGCTATTGAGCAATTTTGTTTTGTTAAAGTCAACTGGATCAACTAGACCCATACAAGTCAATGAATCAATTATTTCTTATGTCAAAAAGTACAAATTTCCTTTTTTTAATTAGTTATGAGAATTACTTTTACACTTTAGCTCGGAAGGAAAATAATCCGAGTCTACAAAGTCTGGAGCAAACGTTGGCTCGACTTTAAACACCATCCAAATAAAAACATTCAGCTTTTCTTGTAGGTAAGATTGGTCTAAAATGATGCTCTTCAAACAAATACTTGGTTCGATGGCTATTACATTTTTTATTGGTACACAATTTAGATTCTTTAATTTTTTTGTCATTAAAAATAAAATTTGTCTGTTTTTTTTCCAAATTTTACCTTTAGTTTTTCGAATAGAGAATTTTCAATTTCTTGAAGAGATGGATTCATATTAGAAAAAAAAATAAAAATTTTTTTTTGAATAATTTTACAAACAATTTGCATGAATTAAAAAAGAAAATTATTTTAAAATAAAGCTCGTAATAACCCAAAAATTCATTTTTAACTAGTTTATTTTGAGAGATGAAAAGCTGAGTATTTAGTTAATATTTGAAATAAAAAAAAAGAAATTAAATGATGTTGAAGTTTTTGTTTATTTTTGTCTTTCTGGTGGTAGCTGGTAGTTTCAAACAGTTGACAGCAGAAGGTTGGCCAAGCAATTCGAGAAGAATCCTTCCCATTTTTAGAAACAATGGTCAATTTGTAATTGGAGGTGGTGGCGGTGGTGGAGGAGCAGGTAAAATTTGGCCAGATTAGTTAATCGAGGGTTTTTTTTTTATTTTGATCTAAGGAGGAATAGGTGGAAACGGTGGTGGTAAAATCAACAGAGATTTTTTTATTTTTCAAATTTAATTTTTATTTTAGCTGGAGTTGTGATTAATATTTCAAGCAAAAAATAAGGAAATTTAAAAAAATTTTTTTGGTATTTTTTTATCTCAATTTTAGAAATAAATTTGGAAAAAATTTAGTCATCTTTATTTTTCAAATAACAAAAAATTACACAGCATTTAAGTATCAAAATAGTCAAAATCTCAATGAGTGCCAATGATCCGATCATAGAAAATTCTTCAAACTAAACATTTATAAAAATTAAAAAAAATTGATTAATAAAATTTAAATTTTAGTTTTTTCCTCTACACTTAAAAGGTTTTTGCAAAACGAGGTTTTTAAAAAAGAATATCAAGATGTTCCAGTATACCAATCTATTCATTAACTGCTTCAGAAAGAATATCTTGTGTTTCATGTATAGCTATTCTATCATCTCTAAGTTCAAAGTTTTCTTTATTCCAAGTACTCTTTTAATCAATAAATTCTGTCTTGTGTCTAATTCCCCTAATCTATTTTCAGTTATATGGATTTTGAAAATTTGTCCAAAAGAAATTGACAGTATCCAAATGTTTTTGGTTTTATATAATATCATCACAATCACCAATTATAGATAAATTCTTTCCATTAATGAAAGCAGCAAGTTTTACGAGAGACTGTAGTAACAGTATAACAGGCGCCATATTTTATTTGGTATGTTTTAAACAAGTTTAAAGAACAGTACATTTTTTCATAGTTTATCAAAAGCTTTAATTGTATTTAAGAATATAGAATGAAATTTTGAATTGTTCAATGTCGACCAATTTGACCACTGCCGGATCATGAATGACCGGGACCAGTCATAGACTATTATTTTTCCCAGGTACTAACTGACAATCGCCAGCTAGCCAATGCACGCACTGTAAACATTACTGGCACAGTGGATCACTTTTATTAGTCTTCTGTGGCTTTTATCCTAGTCGCCAGATGTTGTGTCCTCTTCAGAAAAATTTAGTAGAAAAAATGAAGTTTATTTGTTGTTACAATTTATGAATGTATCCCGCTTGGTATTAGAATTCTGGTGATTGTGTAAGCTGACTGACCATTATTTCTTTTTGCTTTCCTTTTTGTAGTTGCTGTTGATGCTGATGATCTAATAGAGTGTATTTCTGCTTGCTATGATTTTTTGATTTCCTAGTCGCCAAATGTTGTGTTTAAACTAGAACCCTTAGGGACGTCTATTCGATATCCTCGTTAGACGTTAAAGAACAGCTTTTTATGCTCCATTTTGGGTTTAGTTAATTAACTATCCAGTGATATCGACAGAAATGTCGCTAAAATCACACTTGGTTCAAGATTTTTGCAAGAGTCTTGTAAGCAGAATTCATCGCAGATTTTATTTATCCATCCGATTTGTTCCGCTTTAAAACTATTTTCTCTACATCCTCTTCACTAAATAAAGGTTACTTAGTGACATCGTAATTCTCTGCAAGATATCTTTTTCAGAGAATTAATATCTTTTCCGAAAAAAACTTGGCATAAAATTTAAAAAATTCATTAGCACCAAAATTGCTTGGGGACTTTTTTAAAAGGTAACTTGTATTTCTAAATCTGCTCATTTTCCTCCAAAATATGTTACAGCTTTAGTCTTTAAATTTACTAAGATTGTTGTTTTTAACATGATTTTGTTTGTAAGTCTCTATGCGTATTACAGATCTTAGCTTTTTTTCATGCTTGATGGTCAAATTCCATGAATAAATGTCAACCATCCGACCATTTATCAATCCTGTCAATGTCTGATAACAGTTGTTCAACGTCTTAAAAAAGGTTTAAGCATTAGATAAAAATTATGCATTTTCTTTCCAATAAAAACCTGGAAAAACTGTCTCATTTCTATAGAAAATGTTTGATATGATAAATTTTAAAAAAATTTTCCAAAAAAATTATCCTAAATTGATGATATGCGTGTTAATAAAAATAGTAGGTGCAGAATTGTTGCACATAGTCTCTAAAGCACAATATCATTTTCTGTGCTGAAAACTGTTAAGAATTTTTTGTTTAAATGGGTTATCAAAAATATGAAAAAAATGCCTAGTTTTGATCTAAAAACTTAGAAATTTCTTAATTTTCAAGATTTTTAAAAATAAATATTAGCTATGAATGAAAAAAAATGGTAAAAATTTACCCTATTTTTATCTTTAAATTAAGTGATATTAAATCTTGGACCAAAATAATTCAGTATTCTGGTATAAAAGAATTAAGTTTTTATTTTGAATATCACAAAAAACATTAAACAAAATGAAGTTTTATGTAGTTTTGACAATGTTGGCAATGCTTTGTTTGTCCATTTTATCCAATGGAGCTAATGGAGTAAGTCAACCAGATGTCATGTCGCAAGAATTAAACAATTCGCAGGTCAATTCAACCAGAAGAATGAAACGCTTTGACGGTTTCGTTCCTTTTGCTGGAGGTAATTTTAGTTATTCTAAAAGCACAATATTAAATTAAGCTTTTTATTTTTTTTTAGGTGGTGGTGGTGGCGGCGGAGGCGGCGGTGCTGGTGGTGGTAATTAATCAATTATTCATAAAAATATAAAATATTTATTTTAACATGAATTTTGTTCTAGGTGGTGGAGGTGGTGGTGGTGGAAAATAAGAGAAAAAAATTTTCCTCTTTTAAAATCTAATTCCTAAATAAACTTGAATTTGAAAAAGAATTTTTGTTTTTTCTAATTTTTCTAAATCAAACAAAATAATAAAAATTAAAATTCAATTTAATTAAAAGATTTATCCACTTCAAACTATTTCAAAAATAATCTGCTTCTTAAGAGTAAGCCCAACTCAAAAAATTGAGTTGACTCAGCCCTCCCCCCTCCAATTTTAAATGACTAAGGCTGGTCATCTGCATGGTCGTTTTTAACAAAAAAAAGAGAGACTAATTAGAAAGTTCAATATACCAACAGAAAAGTAAAATTCAATAGGGATGATTGGACGGCATCATCTTGTACAGGCAGTTATTATTTAAAAAATTATTTCTGCTATCATTTACTTGTTTTAGGTGTTATTAAAAAATTAATAGAGGTACCTAATAAGTTTAAACATACTAATATTGAACCAAAAGCTAAACGTGATCGTAATGAAAAGGCTATAAAAGCCTTAAAAAGACAACAATATTATAAATTTAATTTTTTGTATTTTTATTTTTTTAATTACTTTTTTACAACAAAGAAAATATATTTTTCAATATAATGATTATTTTTTATTATTATTTATTTGTATTTCTGTACCGAGCTATAGCTCCTTCAGATTAAAAATAAAAATAAAATCGAAATAAAGTTAAATGGAATAAAATGAAAAAAAATGAAGTAAGAATAATATAAATTAAAAAATAGAGAAAAATTAAAATTAAAATTAGATTAATTAAGATAGAGAGTAACAGAATACATTTTTTATATATTTGATGATTCAGGAAAAAAAGAAGAGGAAATAGTAAGATAGCAATTACACAGTGGAGTTGGGTACTCGATATTATTTGATTCGAAACCTTTGTTATATTCTTCCAACAGTCTGACAACTATTGGAACAGAGTGGCTCAGTCCTGCCCTAACATATCTCTCACTTAACTCAAAAAGTCGATTTGAGACTGTCAGTAGTTTAAGTTTATTAAATGCCTCATGCTGTAATATGAGAATCATATCTTAATTTTAATATAGAACGAACCGCTGAATTTTGGATTACTTCTAATCTTTTTATATTAGTTTCTGAAAGAGAGTTAAGACAAGGGAAAGAATAGTCTAGAATAGATCCAATCAAAGACTTATAAAGGTTTCATAAAGTTCTAAAGTCAAGGCCCCATTTTTTATTTGACAAGATTTTGATTAAGTTTAGCCTTGAATTGCAACGTTCTTTAATTTCTTCTATCATTGAAGAAAAGGTTAGTTTAGAATCGAATTTAATACCTAGGAACTTTATTTCTTTTTGGTTTTCGATTTTATTCCCATAGATTTATTCCTCTAGATTTATTTTTTTTAGGAATATCATTAATAAATATACTAAATTATAAAGGACTAATAACTGATCCTTGAGGAACGCCAGCAGATATTTTGAATTCATCACTAGTGTGATCATTTATATTTACTTTAAATGTTCTACAGTTAAGAAACGATTTAATCCAATATATTATTTAGGCAGGTATATTTATCTTTATCAGCTTGTAAATTATTCCCTCATGCCAAACCTTATCGAAAGCTTTCGAAATGTCAAAAAATAAGCAGCGTACTTTTTTCTTTCTATTAAATGATTCGACTACTTTTTGGATAAGGAAGACTAAATTATCTGCTGTTCTTCGATGTCTTCTAAAACCAGATTGTTCCTGGATTAGCAACGAATTTTTTTCCAAGAAATCATATGATCTTGAGAAAATAATGCGTTCAAGTAGATTACCCAGACAGCTAGTAATACTAATACATATTTTACATACTAATACATTTTTTAAGTAATTATAATATACATGCTTTTCGGACACTAATTATTTTTAACAATCAAGTTATTATTTTGTGCAAGATAATATTTTTTAGGTTTTTTTGTATTGTTTGTATTGTTTATAGTTTACTAGTTTTGTACAACTAGTTCTGTAAACAGTACAATGCTGTAAAAATTTGTACAAGCGAATTCCAAATTCTGCAAATATTCTTCATTTTCTGTAAAATGCACATCATTAAAAAAAAAAAAAATACAGTAATTACAGTAATTTTTTTACTAAGATTTCACATTGCCCTGTTTATACAGACGGATGATTATTTGTGATGATGAAAAGTGGATTTATTTTCAACAATTAGAAACAATGAGCGCTTAAATTCAAAAAATTATTTTTCTATGGTCAACCAAAAGCTATGTTGTTAATTTTGGATAAAGCTAGATTTCATTCATACAGTTAGAGGAACAATGGTAAAAAACAAAAGAGCTTGTAGAGATAGAACTTCTTCGTCATTCAGTATACAACAATAGATAGATCTTTATACTTCCGATTATTGTCTTTTTTGCTTTTTACCTATCAAAATCACATACAAATTTGAAATAAAAAATAATATTTATTTTATCTTTTAAAAATTACACCACGTAATGGTCTAATGATTTATGTTATTAATAAACTTTTTTGTATAATGTAATGTTGAAATATTCAACGCTTCAATAATAACAATGTATAACTTTGAATAAAATTTAAAATAACTTAAATAGCTTAAATATCTTACAATATTAAAGAATACTTTTATGATTAGTCATAAATTAAAACACATTTTCAATCGAGTATAAAAACATTTTTTTTTATTCTCAACAAATTTTAATTTTAAAAAAAGAGGATGAAAATACATTTCATTTTAGCACTTATTTTTGTATCTCTTGCAGTCATTTTATCTAGCAGAGAAAATGGAGTAATGGCTAGCCCTTTAAGAAGAAGAAGATTCGGTGGCGGAGGCGGAGGTATACCCATTTTAAAAAATTGTAAATTATTCAAGTAATTTTTGGGACTAAGGAGGAGGAGGCGGTGGTTTTGGTGGTGGCGGTAAATATTATCTTCCTCTAAGATCAAACTGATTTTCTTTAAATTAAATTTAGGTGGAGGTGGTGGTGGTGGAGGAGCCGGAGGAGGTGGTAAGCTGAATTAATAAAAAAAATTTTGTTTAATCATTTCTAATTCCACTATATACAAGGTGGTGGAGGTGGCGGTGGAAAATAGTTGAAAATTTTTTAAATTTTTTTTTATTCTATTTTGTTGAAACAAAATTTTAAAATAAAAATTTCGATTTTAAAAAATATTTTAAATGAAATTTTTTCGAAAAATAAAACTAATCTAAATTAATTAAAAAGGAATTTGTTCTAAAAATGATACTAAAAATAAAATTTTCAAATATTTAAAAGAATTTGTTGTCTGTTAATACTTTCAAAAATGAGACAAATATACGTTGTTTTTCTAATTGCATTTATTTGTAAAGTAGGAGCTCAGTCCTTTGTGTACGGACCGGGATTTGGAGGCGGTTGGGGGCCATATGGAGGTGGTGGAGGTGGCGGCTCTTTAGATGGCTTCGGAGCTGGCTGGGGAATGGGCCAGGGGCCCTTTGATGATCGATTTTATTCAGGATTGGGTTTTGTTAGACCTCAAAGTAATTAGATGCTTTTTTTTATTATTTCATTTTTGATTTTTAATTTTGTGTCTTTGAAGGGGCGAAAGAAGCTGATACAAACAGACAGAATGAATCAAGAATGCTAACTACTTTAGCTACTAAATAATCTTGTTTTTTTATCATTTTTTTCTTTGATTTAAAATAATTTTATTTTCAATAAATTTTTCAATAGTTTTAGAACTAAATGATTTATAAAGAGTTGTCATCATAGTCAAGCAAGGATTTGTGTATACCATGGATGTGAATTTGAACTATTACTTTTTACCATTTTTATAAATGCGTTTAGTGTCTGCTTTTCAGTGTAGATGATCAACTCGATGCCTCTATGTCAGATCGGAGCTGTTGCTCAAAAAGGTAATTGAAAAGGAGATGAGCTCCTCCCCATTATCCACTAGGAT
>PJRA01000473.1:1066919-1084026 GCA_016987375.1 Brachionus koreanus | reverse complement strand
AATCCATTCAAAAGATATGAAGATTTAAAAATTTTTCAAATGAGTCAAAATGACTCGTTTGGTGCTTCTAGTGTTAAAAAAAAAAATTAAATTTTGTGGTATTGATTTCAATGGTTCATTTTTTGTTTATATCAAAGTTGTTTAAAGGTCACATGTCCCGACTCATTCTAAATAACCAAGTCAAAGACTTTCAATTTATATTTTTTATTCTTTAAAAATCGATAGAAGATTTTAATTTTAATCAAAAAAATTTTCTTCTGTTTAAAATAACAAAGGGATTTGTTGTTTGGGCGCACATTTTTCTAACGGACTTAAATGTGCGCTAACGAGAAAAAAAATATTAAAAAAAAAATGTTAACGCATATTTAAATGTAAACTCATTAAAAAAAAATCAAACAAAATTATGTGTTTAAACATTTATTAAAACAAAAAAAATAAGAACTGGTATCACGAGTGTTTTTTTTATATAAATCTTATAAATTTAAATAGATGAGTCCAAATTTTAATTTTTTCCTTTTAGTTTAATAACCCCTTAAATATAGTTCTATTCTCTATTTTTTTTCTTTTGGCTTTTTGGTTTTGGTATATTTTCTTTTGACAGAATAGCTTTTAGCTACTTTAGTCTTTAAATTCATTTTTCTAAAATTTTAGATAAACTGATTTTTTTTTCAAATGTGCATTAAAATTTAAGTATTAAGAATCTAAAAAAAATTTGGTTTAAGTGCGGTATTTAGAAATAAAATATTTAAATTATTTTTTTGCTAATTTTTTACAAAATCAATTTAATTTAATTACTTGTTTCTGAACCTTACGGTCTTCACATCTTTATTTATGTTAGTAGTATATGGGATTTTATATTCACCAACGATAAAAACAATTGATTTATTTTAAATGGATGTATTTACTTCACCTGATTCTTCATTTGAACTAATGAAGCTGTCGGAACTGTTGATATCGTTGATGAATTCACGGTTAATCCTGGCATTGGAACAACCGATGTTGGACAGAGTTAGGGATTTAGTGATAATTGAGTCGACTATTTCATGTTTGAGGTCCAAGTCAGCTTTAAACACAAAAAAAAATTTATTTAAAAAAATATTTTTTATTAATTTTTTATTTTTTCTTTTCCAACCCCTGATGTCTTGATTGTAGAAGTCTGTCTGTTTAGACTTCTTGAGTGTGATCAATAAGTTAAATGACTTTGCTCTAAAAATGCTAACATTCTTTAAATTAGAAATTTAAATTTTTTTATCTGTGTTTTTTTAAAATATTAATTAATTTGAAAAAGGATTACTTGAATGCGCATCCATGGGGTGTAGCTGAAGTAGACAAGTTTTATCAGTCATTGGGATCTGTGAATCAATGGCCTGCCAAAGATTTTTTTGACCGATGGACCCTTCAAGCCAATTATCCATTACTGGAAATAAGACTTGAAGATGATGATGCTACTGGCAAACAAACAATAAATGTGAAACAATCAAGAGCATTGAATTCAGAGAATTCTATTTTTGGTATTGATACGCTTTATCCATCTTCGTTCAAGTAAATAGATATTAATTTTCTTTCACTTTTTCAAATTGATCCAATTTTGTTGATAGTTTTACTTGGTTAATTCCACTAAAGTGTTCTTTTGGAAGAAGTAGCAATGACACCAGTCCGTTCGAAGCAGACTTTTACATATCGGAAAAAGAATGTAAAGTTTAATTCGATTTATTATGAGACTTTTTAATTTTATTTTTTAAATAAAAAAGTTAGCATGGATCTAAAAAATACAGAAGCAGAAAAATACACCTGGGTTCATTGTGATAGAAAATTTGCTGGCTACTTTGCCACAGTTTATACCAAAGATAATTGGGAGAATTTAGGCTTTGCAATGAAAGATGAAAATAGAGTTAATTTAGAAATATATTTTAAAAATTTTTATAAATTTAGCTAAAATTATAAAGGAAATAACACCATCTGATCGAGCAAATATAATACACAATTTATTTGTGAATGCTTTTACGGAGCGAACATCTTATTTCGAAGTTGTAGATGTGTTAAGCTATCTTACCCGTGAAAAAGATTATTTGCCATGGAAAACTGTTTTAAAGCATGTTAGTGACATGGTCGGTGTTTTGGACTACAAAGAAGCATTTTTTGAAGTATCCAAGTATTTCAGTTCAATGATGAGAACAATTGAAATGGAAATGGACCTGTGGTCAGCTTCACAAATTCATACCGAAGAGTAAATAAAACAAATTGCTGTTAAATTTTTATTTAAATAATTTTTCACAAAAAAAATTTTCAGGTTATTAAAAGAGACCATTTTGACATTGGCTTGTCGACTCCAAGACAGTTATTGCTTGGAAAAAACAGTTGATCTTTGGCAACAAGCAATACCTGGTCTTCTAAGTAACTCTTTCAATACAAGGTATTTTATTTTTAAGCTTTATTTTACATTAAAATTAATCCAATATTTAAAATTTATCTCGTTTTGTTTAAAAATTGAAAAGACTACGTCCATGCACTTTTCAAATTAGAAAAACTAGAAAAAAAATTTTTTCCATTCAGACTAAAAATTTTATTTTGAAAAAAGTGTAAAATGTAATTAGAAATATTAGAAATTTATTTTAACTTGTACAAAACATGAATTTTGATTGAGATAAGTATTTAATTAATTAAGAATTAAAATTGCAATTAATAATTTTTAAATAATAAATAAAAAATTCTTTATTCATTTTTTTATTTATTTGACCAAAGACATTTTGCTTTATTTAATTTAAGTTTTAGCTGCAAAATTGGATCAAGTAAAAAGGATACCTTTAAAACACACATATCAACTTTTTTAAAATGCAGTGGTTCTAAAGGCTAAATTGATAATTTTTTTTTCTGTATTATTAAGTGTTTTATTGTTAATATGGACCTGCTCTTTCATAAAATCATGTTTTTTTCTTTATGAAAAAATCTTCTATGAGATGTCTTCGTTTATTTTTTCGGTTTACCGCACAACATTACAAACTTTTGATTTATCCCAACACACACTCAAACATCTTGTAAATTCTGAAAGAGAATTAAAAGATCTATAAGTCAGGAAAAATTTGTTCATGATCAATTTATTTTTCCTGAATCTAGATTTTCAAATAATTTACATAGAGAGCATAGGAAAGAAATTGCAAAATTATTGATTAAATGACAATATCTAAAATTGTCGGTTCTGTGGTGTAGTGGTTCGAGTGTAAATTCAAAAGTAATGGACCTATGCTCCACAAGGAGCGTATAAAAAAATTTCTATGAGGCAAGCCATATGATTTTAATATGGTTACAAGACTTCTCTGTGTATGCTATGAAAGGTTTTCTTGAAGTCAATGAAGTTAAGATACAGGGATCTTCTTTGTCTTTCACTCAAGTTGTTCTTCTCTGTGAGGAGCCACATATCGCATTATTAATCTTGTGTAGCACATGTAGTTCTCCTTTTGAGCTGTTTTTTTCTTTTTCGCTAACACACTGGTTTATGTAGCTACTATCTAATCCAGTGATAACGACAGAGATGTTGCTATATCACAGTATCAATAGAGTTCTTCTTCTTGTACTTAGTATATCTGGTCGCCCATTTTTTCCTATCTGCTCCAAGTGGAACATCTTGTGCATTTTTGTGCCATTCAACGCCATTGTTACGACATGATATTACAACAACGTGCTTACGCATTAAACTCTTTTTCCATTATGGGCAAGTACATGAACTTTTCTTCCAGTCGGTGTCATCTAACTTGACTGTCCAAATTTTGCTTACACCTTTGATTCTTCTTGCATAGTGTTTTGAATAATTTTTGTTACGAGTATTTAGAAATTTAAAATAAGAAACCCTTTGTTGTAGTTTTTTTTACTTGTGACAATTAATTACTCTTAAATTAAGTATTTAGATATCAATTATTAAAGAGTTTTTTACACATGAGTTTTGAGAACTTACATCCGATGTTAGTTCTCAAAACTCAGTAACTGTAACTTTATTTTTTATGCAACAATTATTTAAAAAATAAAGTTACTATCTCAAGAATTAATTTTATTATCATTTTGCTTTTTTTTATTATCAAAAGTGTAAAAATTAATATCAATAGTAATTTTTTTTAGTAGCAATTAAATAATTTTATTATCAATCAAATTTATTTTCAATATCTCATGAAACTCTCAAATTATCAGCAAAACATTACTCTATTAAGACACTTGTTGCACTATAATAATTACAATGAAAACAATATAAATATTGTAGATTTTAATAGCATGTATGTATTTATTTATTTATTTCAATGTATCTATTTAATTTACTTGTAAAATTTAACTTATTTATTATTCATTTTTTTTCAACCTTATTTCTTTTATTTTAATAAACATAATCCAGAAGGGGCGAAAGCCCAAAGGTTTTAACATTAAAAAAAATAGCAAAGGTTGAATATTTAAATTCGTCTTTTAAAAAATTGACTTTAATTTAAAGTCAATTTTTTGATTACTTTTAAAGTAATGATTACTTTTAAATTTATTTATTTATTTAATTTTGAAATTTTTTTTTAGTAATTTTTAACCTATGAGGTATATACAAGTTTTTTTGTCAATAAATAATAATAATAATAATAATTAATTAAAATAAACTTATATGTTTTTTTTTGTAAAGTATTCTGCCACCATTTATCAGAAAACTAGTTTATGACTATCACATTCAAAATACATATGATGTAGATGAGTGGAATTTGATAGTCAGAGACTATGAGAACATTGAAGATTCTGCTGAAAGACGACGATTATTAGAGTCGTTGACGTACACTAGACTGCCATGGCTTTTGGCTAAGCTATTGAGAGAACAAAAAGAACTCAAATTAGAAAAGACCGATTTGTTTGACACAATTCGACTGATGAGTGAGAATCCAATTGGACGAGAAATAGCCTGGGACTATATGAGAATAAATTTTAATGATCTTATTGACGAATTCGGAGTCGATGATCCCAGAATAGGTCAAATGCTCGTTGACATATCTAAATCATTTGAGAATAATTTTATGTTAAATGAGCTATTGGAGTTCGTGTTTTTTACTACAACAGGAGCAACAGCCAAGGCTAGATTTAGGGCTTTGGAAATTGTTTCCACCAACGTGGTCTGGTTGTTTGACAAACAACAGCAAATTATTAATGCATTTGGTGACATAAGAAAAAAAAGTGACATGTCAAGTGAAGAGCGTGCCAAATCCAAGTTGTTTATTCAAAATGCTCGAGAGAAATTTGAAAAGCTTTCGAGTGGCAACTACAACTATGAAAGTTACTTTCACAAATTGTTCAAAATAGAACTGTATTAATATATAAAGAGAATATTAAATAAAGTACCAGTTCTATGGATTAATTTTTAAACTAAATTAAAATAAAAATTAACAATTAATTTTTAATAAATAATTAATTAATCAGTCGGAATTTTGTAAAATATCAAACTTGCCCAACCAACAGCTATTTTCTATTGAATAGAAAATAGTTTTTTATAGAAACCAAACTTTTATTCAATACAAAAAATTTATTAAATTGAGTCATAGAATTTTGAATTTTTTTTTTAAAGATTTTATTTTTTTATTTCTATAAATTCAAGTCTCATTGTATCTTAAATTAAACAGAATTGAATGCTTTTCAAAATCATAACTCTGTTCATTTAATTCTTAAGGTTTTTTAAAAATCTAAAGTCTTAATTAAAGTTGCTAAATTCAAAAGCAACATGTGGTTTTGACGGCATATCCAATTGAGCCCTCAAAATTTACCATAAACAATTACTAATTTTAGAACTTTTAATTCATCAATAAGACTTGGTTGTATATAATAATGATTTTAAAGACAAATATCCTCTTAAAGACCGATTTCTCTGCTAAATTGTATGGCAAAATGGTTTGAAAATAATAAATAAAAGAATCCAATAATAAGATGAAATAGAAACAACTGAACAGATATGTAACCGGTTAAAAGTAAATAAAATATATTATCTTTAAAAGCTTTATTAATATGATTGAACGTTCTGAAGTTCTAAGAATGGAATCCTTATTTATATCTATATGCTCGAGTACAGAACACAAGCTTATAATTAAGTCAAGATGTTAGCTTAGTGTAAATGTCTCTGTCAGCGTATTGAAGCGTCTAGCTTCTGAGATACGTGGCAAGTATAATTGTTACTCATCTTTGTGCATCAGTTAATAAGCTGATGAATAACTAATCAAAGAGGGTAACAGATATGCCTTTGCTAATTTTGAATAAGTTATTTAACTGAAAATTTTAAGGACACCAAGAGATTATGGCAAATTCTTAGTGAGGTCTAACCATTGAAAAGTTTAATGTTGTTAACATTGGGATATCTTCAACATACACAAAATCCTATTTGATTCTCAAAACTTGTAGACAAATATGTTGCCTCAAGATCAACTCATGAGCAAATAAATGACGACAACTTCTTAGATTGGAACAATTAAACTCGGACCATAATCCACTTAGATTCCGAACATTATTCGAAATTTTTACAAAATCTAAAGAAAAACAATGCTTCCTATAAATTTTCGAAATCTAAATAAAAAATAATTCATTTTTATTTACATAATTTATAATCTATTTTCTCTTGCTATTAAATTTCAGATAAAAAGACCAACAAAGTTACTTAAAGATTTGCTCGACATGCAGTCTAGCTCTTATCCTTATTATTTTTACTTTAATTATTATTTACCGAATTTACTATTACTTCAGAAATTACTAAAAGCAATTTCTTTTTTTTCAGGCTGCTGAAAGGAAGGACTAAGATCCATTCCAAACTGCCCGGGTCTAAACCCAAACTATATTCTTAAATAAATAAAAAATTGTTTTAATATCTACATAATTCAAAAAAGATATATTTATCTAAAAAATCCATTCAAAAGATATGAGGATTTAAAATTTTTCAAATGAGTCAAAATGACTCGTTTGGTGCTTCTAGTTTTAACTCAATCAAAGAGACCAAAGGTCAAAACCGATAAGGGGTTGACTGAGCCCATTTATTAATAAAAAAAGCATATAAAAATTTAAAAAATTAGCAAAAAACTAACAGAAAATTATTTTTTTTGAAATTAATATGAAAATTAGAAAAAATATTACTAAATTTTACGAAAATTAAATTTATATTATTATTTATTCTTCTTTTAAATAACACAAAATTTAATTGTATATCATCAATAAGGAATTTATTAATCAATTTAGAAAAAAAATAATTAAACGTTTTCTTAGCATGATCAAAATAAATATAAAAAATGAAAATTAAATTTTAATTATTTTTTTTAGTAATTGAACTATATTTTGACTATTTATTTGGATTAATTAAGCTTTATATAAAAAAGTGAAACCTATTTTTTTCTACTTTTATAATTTAGATAAAAAAGCTAGGATCTTGGGTCAATCCTCCGACGAGAATGAAAAAAACTGGAAAAAAGTGTTTTTTTGGTTTAAAGTGCAATTTAATTCCACTTAAAATACTGAAAAAATATATCCTTTAATTGAAAATTTTGCGCTCTTTAAAAATATATATAGATAGAGTAACTTTTGAATGAAAGCTCATCTCAAAAATTTCAAAAACCTAAACAACTGCTTTCAAGAACTATCAAACTTCAAGACCCTCTAGTCAAAAATCTTTTTATACGAATATGCCATCGAAAATTGTGTGTCCCATTTTAGCTCATTTTTGATATATATTCCGAGATCTCAAAAATCTTCTATGATGGTAATAATCTTGTCATCAGCATACGCTTTCGAATTGTTGTTGATGCTCTCAAGTAAATCATTTATGTATATAATGAATAAAATGGGACCAAGGACAGAACCAATATTTCAATAAATTATCGTATTTTAAAAAATTAAATATTTTTTAAAAATAAGTTAATAGGTTCTGGGGTTTTAATAAAAAAAGAAAATTTTCTCAGTTTGAATTCTTTATTTGATTAATATTTTTTATTACTATTAATAATAATATATGAGTAAAATTTAAGGTCAATATCTAATTTTGATCAAAAGATATTTAAAAATACTTCATTTTTCTAAATATTCACTTTTTTAATAAATCCTCAAACTTTGATCTTTTTTGATCATAAATTCTGCAAAAATCGTCCCATTAAAATAAACAATAGCTCATTTTACTCAAAATAAATTTTTGTACAAAATGTTATATCAAATTTGTATTTCAATTTAATTGACTTGATAAGCATTATTGGGCACCCGATAATTTTTATGATTAATAACATAGTAGAATATACCAGAATATACAAGAATGAAAGAGGCTCAACTTTTGACTATTTGCAAGACTGTGAGTCTTAAGAAACTAACCGAAAGATCTAAAGCTCAAAAAATGTGTAATTAAAGAAACAACATAATTTTATAAAAACTTGTTAGTTGAATTTGTTTTTTTCAATTAGAATTTTATTGGTAAAAAAAAATGTATTAAATTTTTTTTTATAAATTGATATTTAAAAATATTTGTGGACAATTTCTAAAAAACATTTTTATTTCTAGTCAATTTTTTTAATAAAATTTTACAGTGAAACTTAAAATAAATTGAGTACTAAAAAACTTTTGATTTAAAATTAGTTGTTAAAAAAAAACCATACGATTGTAATAATTGATCATTTTCATAAAAAATTAAAGAATTAATTTATATGTCATTTCCATCGGCCTTTTTTACATTGAAAACAAAGCTTGCTAGCCATCCAATAAGTCCAAGAAAGCATGATGTCATAAAAAGCCAAAACCATCCGAATTTGTCACTTTGAGCCGAAAGTTCGGCTGTTAAAAGAGAACTAGGAACCTAAAAAAAGCTGATAAAAATTAAAAAATCAATTTTTTTATTCTATTTACCCCGACCAAAAACACAAGAGAATAAATTGAAGTGAAATTTTTTTGTCCAAAGCACTTAGCAGTGACTGTAGGAATGAGCACGTAAACACCGCACTGACAAAACATGACCGAACAAATCCAAAGCATATAAATTTCTTTGATGGCTATAAACTTATTCAAATAAAGAGTGCTTACAAAGCTAATCAAGCTTGAACTTAAAATCAGCATTGACACTTTGAATGGCAAGCGATCGACCAAATAACCCCAAAATAGCCGACCAGTTGCATTGAAAATATTTGATATAGAGCCCACGGTTGCCAAAAATCTGTCGTCACTAATAAAAACTTGACCAAATGTCTAAAATTATAAATAACTTTTAAATTTATTTGAAATTTAAAGCAATTTGAATATTTCTGTCAAAATAACTAATGCTTTGAGAGAATTTTTAGACATAGATTTTTAAATCATGAGCCAATTATGTGCATAGGTCATTTGTTACATTTGATAGAAAAGAAATTTATCAACAAATATGCAAGATTTAATTGAATCAAATAAGAATATAATCAACTCAATATTAGTTATTAAACAGAGAGTAATTTTTTTTTTTAAATGTATACCAGAGGGGACAAAAACAGGCAAAAAACGAGGGTAAAACAGCTAGGAAAAAAATTATTATTTTTGTTTAAGAAAATTATTAAGACAATAATTTAGACTACTTAAGTCATAGATTAAAACAAAATTTAACAATAAAAAATTCAATATATTTTTCGGCGTACAATATATAAAAATAACGAAATCATCATTTGAAAAACAAAAATACTCAAGTTAGGATTATTTTTAATTGTCAATTACAAAATTAATAAAAAATATTCATTTTTTATTCATCGGAAACCAATTAACTTGATTCAAGTAATTTTACTTGAAAAAAATTAAAGTTATCAGCGAAATTTTGATTTTGATTATCAGTCTTCATTTATCTTATAGCATATAGATTCAAATTTTACTTTTTTAAATATACAATTATATGAAATAATGCGGCAAAATGAAAAAAATTTTACATTTTTACATTTTCATATTTTTAGATTTTTGTGCAATATTTTTAAAAAAATTTTTAATTTTATTTTTGCTTACCAAATAATTTCAAGAAGTTTTTTTAATTTTCTGAAAAATTGCAAAAAAATCTAAAAATATGAAAATGTAAAAATGTAGAATTATTTTCATTTGACAAATAATGCATATTTTAGAAGAAATCCCAAACAATATCTCATTAGAGCCTTTAGAAGCCAATGCTATTCCTAAAAAGAAAACTCGAAGAAAAAAAATGGTATCAATGTGTAAGATGTGAAATTAAACTCAAAATAGTTCCAAATATTGAATTAAACAATTCGGTTATGATCTGTCCCAGCAACAAGATTCATGACCATTCAAGCCGAGAGTCACGTAACAATCATTACGTGATTAGAGAACCAGCAAGAACTAAAATAATTGAATATGAAAACATGAGTAATTTTTTACTTTTTCGTTATTTTTTTGTAACTTTATTTAAATTTTTTTAAATAATGCAAGATATGAAACCTTCAATAATAAGAGAAACAAGAGGATTATCCTTTTATATTTCAAACGCTAAAAATACCGTTTTCTTTTTGCTTCAGTAAACACAACTTAGTTCAATTAATCCTAACATTAAAAATTTGTTTAGTTTTAATCAATTATTTTTTGATTTTTTTAGTAAAATTGCTTGAATTTAGTTAATTTGTTTCCGATGAATAAAAAATGAATATGTCTTAAGTATAATTGACACTTTTTATTAATTTTGTAATTTATATTTAAAAATAATCCTAACTTCAGTATTTTTGTTTCTAAATTGCTCAACTGCTATTTTTTAACAAAATTCCAAAAAACTTTAACTGTTCAAAAATCGTCCCTATTCTTAAGGATTCTGGAAAGAAAAACAATGATCTTAATAATATTAGACCTATCTCAATATCTAATTGTCTAGCTCAAATATTTGAAAAACTAATATTGATGAACTCTCCTAAACTTTATAATGTCAATAACAACCAATTTGGTTTTAAAAGAAAAACTTCATGTAATCATGCTATTTTTGTAGTTAAAGAAACAATTCTCAATTATCTCAATAAGAATTCTGCTTGTAGAATAGCCTCGTTAGATGCTGAAAAAGCATTTGACAAGGTTTGGAGAAATGGTCCATTTTTTAAGCTTCTAAATAAACTACACATATCATACTGGATTTTATTAAAAAAATATTATGACTCTTCTAAGGCGGTCATCACATTACCTAACAATATGACTTCAGCCACATTTAATATAGAAACAGGTGTTAAACAAGGTGGTGTGTTATCACCCTTTCTCTACAATATATTTGTATAATGACCTAATTAATGAATGTTTACAAAAATAACTTGGGGCTATTTATAAAAACCTTAATGTCTCAATTATTGTCTAAGCGGATGACATCATTCTGATTAGCTCAGTTGACAGCCATCTTCAATCACTTTTAAATATATGTAGTGATTTTGGAAATAAATGGAGAATAAAATTCAATTCCAAAAAAACTCATATAGTTTACTTTGGCAAAGGTCTATTTAACACTATCTTTAACTTAAATGGTACTGACCTCACCGAGACATGTCAAATTGAATACCTAGGTTTTATCATAAGTTCAAATCTTGATTTCAATATTCAAATAATAGATAATTTCAAAAAAGTGCAAAGCAGTTTCTTTGGAATTTCATTTCTTCTTCCAAAAAATAATCCCAACGCTTCACCAAACTTTAAATCTTTTATATATAGAACATATTGTTTATCTAAATTTACATACGGTCTGGAGGCCTTAGCCCTTAATGGTAGTACAAAAGATTTTATAAATATTTTACAAAACAATCTAATTAGGCAAATGTTTGAATTAGGCCCTTACTGTCGAATGTCTAGAGTTCTAAAAATGCTCAAAATTTTTAATTTTGACGAACTCTATCTATTCTCAAAACTTTCCTTCATAGACACAATTAAACACAATTATCTATCTTCTCAAATTTTAAAATCGATGCTGAATGAACTCCCGACTAAGAAATCACTATCATCCGACATAAAGCTAATAACAGACTATTTTAATATTGAGGCCCACTATATTACCCAATATTACCAGTAATATAAATAAATTAAAAGAGAAACTAAAAAATAATCACAAGACTAATGATGGTATCTCGGACTCTATCTGGCTGTGTCTAAACAATTTAAGATTCAAACATTATAGGCAACTTTTGAAGGAGTTATTAAAATATGATTAAAATCCTTTTTTAAGCTTTAAATGTAATAATTTCCCTCCTAATCTTTATTTATCTGAATTGAAATGAATTTTTTATTATTTCTATCTATTTTTTTATTTTTTTTATGTAATATTTTTTATATTTTTCTAAAAACAAATTAATTATTTTTACTTCTCCTTAAAGGAGGTTAATTTAATATTAATAAATAAATAAATAAATTGCATATAAATAACATAAGCGATAGTTATATGCATTATTTTTCAACTTTAATACACTCTCTTAATCTTTATCGGACAAACTAATAGTTGTGTCATCAGTAAACATTTTTATGTCAAATTGTTTTAATAGAAAAAGGAAGCCATTAACAAAAATAAAAAAGAGAAGAAGACCTACAACTGATTACTAAAGCATATTTATCTGTGTTAGATCTATTTGTGAAATAGCTAGAAAGTAGAACCAGAAAGTGATTGTCAAATCCATAATGAAACAATTGTAAAAGAAGAATAGTAATGAAGAAATAATGAATTATATTAATTAATTGTGTTGAGATGTAGAGTTTATTTTGAAAAAAATGAAAATCTAATACAAACAAACATATCTAGTCTTAAAACGCTTCATTTTTCACTGCACATAGGCTTATTTGAAAGTGATTTAATATTAATTTTTGAAAGTCGAATTAGTTTTCAGTGAAGTTAACTCATTTATACATTTTTTTTTTTGTCAAAAAGTTTTTAAAAATCTCTAAAAAACATGATTTCTTAGAATAAAATCTTAAAATCTTTTTTTAATTTTTATTTTCACTTATTGAATAATCAATCTAAAGGAGAATACTAAGCCACCATCATTATTTCAATTCACGCTTTTTACTAAATCTAAAATAAATTAACTGATTTTTTTTTAAATATTAGTTAGCTTTTTCAATTTTAAATGTTAATTTTTACTTAAAAATTAAAAAAATTATTAGCACAAAAAATTTAAAGTTGACTTTGACTTTTGGCCAACTCTGAATTTTTTACATTTTTCTAATAAAACTAAATTTTAAATTCTAGATTGTAAATTATATAAATTAAAATAAAATAAAGTAAAAATTACTTTATAGAAAGTAATGACCATAGTTGATGGAATTGTAACAGTGCTAATAATTACAGTGAGAATGTAAAAAACAGGAGTCTTAATTGCTTGAGATGCATTTAAACCATCATCAGGCTTTTGATAATTAACCCCCAAGCTATTTTTTTCATTCAAATCTAGTTCTGGAACTAATTCACTTTGATCACTGTCGTTTATGCTCGCACTTTGCCTACAAGCATCATAATCACACAATAAACAAAAGCCAATTATTTGCAACAACGCACATAAACAAGTGGTGATGAGAAATATTTTTACTCTTTCCAATAGATCTATGTGAAGTTTGGAAAAATATTTTTCATTGGGAAAGTCTTTTGAATACGGCTTATCTGGCGAATAGTTGTTTGGATTAATGTAAAGTGTTTGTACTTGATCAAAAATTGAAGCACTTGCTCCATAACCAAACAGTATGACCGAATTTGAAAATCCCTTTTTTCCCGGAAACCACTTGAAAAGTCTTTAAATTATTTATTCTCTAAACAAATCTGTTCAATTTACTTTCATGGCCATAGATAAAGGTCCTAGATAGGCACAGCCTGCTCCAATGCCGTAAAGAACTCCATATGATACAATAACAAGAATAAGGGATTTTTTTATAGTAAAAAAAGTGATTCCTATTCCAAAGCTAAATGCAAAATGAGAACAAGATTTTAGAATTTGAATTTTTTATCTAAATTTGTTTTAGTTTACTTCATAATCAAACAACCAATTAGTATGTTATTACGAATGTTTGTGTTGTATTTTGAGTTTATGAATCCACTGATGATACTTGAAAGCGAAAAAAACAATCCAAATGAATTTAAAATGTAAGTGGTATGGGAATAGCGTACATCCAAGCCTTGGTATTCTCTCAAATATGAGGTAAGATATGGTGATATGTTTCCAAATGTGTAATAAGATCCTAATGACAAATGGATTAGAAAGCCACCGAATAAAGTAGCCCATTTTTGATACTTTAAAGGAATGAAACTCTTAAGCATTTTTTTTCTGCTGAGGAAAAATAAATTTTAGTTTTATTTTTTTTGTCATCTGATATTTTGAATGATAAAAGTTTTCGAGATAAAAAATTTTCATAATTTAAATAAATAATAAAATTAATTTATCTTTAAATTTAGTGTATTTTGAAAACTTAGCCATTCGGCTATACTGGCTTTTTAACCTTAAGTACATGACAATTATCAAATTACCTTTACACATCACAATAAACGATATCTCGTCACCTTAATTTGATTAACAAAGCTAACAGACGTTGTCATGCTGTTCTTCAATCTGTTCGAATAAAAATTCACTTCTCATTATAGAAATAATTCAATTTATGATTATTTAGTTTAATTTATCTCAATAATCTCAATCAGCTTAGAAAATAGAACGCTATGATAAAAAGGTGATATTGTATATTGAATCTAAAATCCAAAGGGTAATACGCTAAGAATTGATTCCAGACGGAAGTCCTATAAATGCAGAACTAACAGACTTCAAACAGCTAGGAGAAAATTGGAAGAACTGGAAGCGTTCAAATTCTGGCTTGACCATATTTTTCTCTATTAAATAGAATATGAAGTAAAATGTATTTGAATGTCAGATGGAAGTCTATCAAAATAAAAAAGGACCGAGATCCTTGCTTTTTTCAATTTTCTTGGTTAATCAACAGGCTAGTGCCCTTATCGTAATCGACTGATTAACACTTCATTTATTTAAATTAATAAAATTTTTAAATAATTAAAATTATAATTTTTTTAAAAATAAAATTATCTGCTATTTTGAAAGCAAAAAAACATTGATAAATTCATGTCAAATTTTTTAAATTTTTTTACAAAGTCAATAAAGATCAAATTAATATTATTATAAATTAATAGCTTGAATGTTGCAAATTTCATTCAGCATTAATCGTTTGATTACAAAGCTATTAATCAATCTTGAGTAAAAAAATCAAAATGTTTTTTCTCCACTGTTCGTTTTTGTCATTGGTTCAATCAGGTTTGCACTATTCCTTAAATTGTTACTTAAATCTCTCGAATCATTTTTAAGAATTCTATTTTTTAAAATCTCAGACGAGTAATGATAAAATAAAGACTTAAAAGAGAATGATAACATTCTTTCTAAAAATCTATGCTGAAAAGCATATAACCCATGTTTTTCCAAAAAATTATTAACATCATTAAATTTTTTCGATTCAAATTTGAACTTAAAAAATTTAAAAATAGAAAAATAATAATTTTTAGCCAGTTTAATTATTGCCTCTGGAAAAATAACACGAGAGAGTTTAACAATAATCAAAATAAGGAAGGATAAATTTTTTGAAAAACTGAACTTTAACAGAGGTTGACAAAAAAAGAGTCTTTTAATACTTTTAACAATTTCTAAAAAATCGATTTATTGATTTTTTTAATTATTTTAGTGTTTTTATTGAATTTTTATAAAAATAATGCAGCAACAGAGCTTGAATTTTAATATTTTTTAAACGAGGAAATGCTTGTATTATTCAAAATTATTCTTTATTATCTAACCAGATCCTAGCAAATCAGAATAAGATCAAGTTAATGATTAAAATCTTTTTTTTTTTTTAATTAGAACATAACTTTCAACAAGAGATACTTCGGCTTTAAGAGACCAAATAGTAATGCAAAGTGCAAATTTTGACTCAAAATTTTAATAATTTAATCTACCTTTATTTTGATCAAAAATTTGTGTTTATTCTTTAACTTTAAAAAATAATTTAATTAACAATAATAATAAGTCATAACAATGACTTAAAAACAAGTCTGATTTCAAATAAAAAACTCCATTAAGATGATGCCAAAAATAAATTTATCAGCATGTTCCAAGTTAGATTAATATATAATCCCATATGGTCTAGTGGTTAGGATTCCTGCCTTTCACGCAGGCGGCCCGGGTTCAATTCCCGGTGTGGGAAGATTTTTTTGATTTTGTAAGGCTAATATATACGAAAAAATTGCTTACAATTTTTTTAAGGTACTAAATAAATGTTAGTGCTGAAAATATTAGAAGTGAAATATCAATTCTTTTTTTTTTTTAATAAAAATCCCAATTTTGACGAATCTAGTGGTAAACGAATGGAACAAATTACCAGTTGAAAATGTTAATGCAAAATCCAAAAATGAATTTAAAAGCAACCTGGATAAATATTTTAAACTAAAATAATTCATTTTTTCTTTTCACATAATTTTATCATCACAAGGATTCATGTTAAAACCAAACAGCTAACATAGGAAGGCTACTTAACGCCTTGCTGCGAAGTTAGTCTGCTACTACTGACTATTATTGTTATTGTTAATTTTAGATAATGAAATTTAAACTAAATAATTGGAGACTTAATCAGTTGACTAATTATAAGGGAATTAGTATGTCGCTTTAATTTCTAATTTCAATTTACAATTGAGAAACGGAAGTTTTTTTGCTTTCAATTAGAAGCTCGAATTTTAAAAGAGTGAAACAGTATTGTAATTTAAAGAAGGTTTTTTTCGGCTAAATTATTTTTCTCTTAGATAAGAGTTAAAAAATATCAGAGTTGAAATGACAATTCAGCCATTTGTTATTTTAATTGGACAAAAGCAAGACAAATTATTCAAATTTTTTAACACTAGAAAGCCCGACTGATTTCTCATTAAAATTTCAAATAAAGTTATCAAGATAATTAAACATTTTTTTTGAAAATTTATTCATTTTCTAAAAAATTACAATCAAAATTTTTAGATAATAAAAACCGTTTTTTAAAATTTTATTTACATGTGGTAAAAATCAAGTTTCAATTTTACAAAAAGGGGTCTAAAAACCCCTCGGCGTTCTAGTGTTAATTGTGAAAAAATTCTATTAGCAAGTTAAAC
>PJRA01000473.1:1043732-1062750 GCA_016987375.1 Brachionus koreanus | reverse complement strand
TAGCATTAAAAATATTTTTAACTTTTTTAGTTTTTGGGATATTACATAAACTTTGTCCTATACACTCTTTTTTTTTACATCGCCTTCAAGGCGTTAACTGAAATAAATAAAAAAAACCAAAGTGAAATTCGTATAATAAAAATTATAATTTAGTAAACATCGAGAGCCGAGGATGTTGTAATAATAAAATAAAAAAATGTAAATTTTTGTCTTTCCTTTCAAATTTAAAAATTACAAAAGAGTGTTATTATAATTATCACTCACACTCAATCACGCAAATTTTTTGCGAGAAAAATTTGTAAAAATAAAATTAAAAAATTTTTTATTTTTTAGATTGAAAATTGTAAAAAAATAGAAAATATATTTCAAAAAAAAATCTTTTTGTTTGAATTCTCAAATGAATTCTTGGAATAGTTGATTAACAACTTGAAAATTTTTTAATTCAACTTTTCATAAACGCTCTTGTTTTAGTCCCCTTCAAATATTGATTTTTCCAATAATTGATTGAATTATTTCAATATTAATTAATTAATGGTTAAAATTTTAAAACTGTAAGTTTTTTTAAAACTTATATGAAATTAGGAGAAATCCTTTATGAAGCTTTAAGACTAGAGATTGAATCCAAGATGAAATAATAATTGCCATTCGAATTTGCAAAATTAGTTTTTTTTAAAAATTAAGCTTATGTATCATCTATTTCTAATTATAACTTATGTTTTTCCATTAAGTGAAAATCAAATTATCAGAACCAAAGAAATTTCCCCTTAAAATTTGTGGGGGCTTGGACAATAAGGATCTATGAAAGACGAGAAATTTTAGGTACGGAAAATTCACTTGTATCCATTAATTTAAATTCATAAATTTTATAAAGAAAACCAAAATTTTTTATTTTTTTTTACAAACTCTTGGCAAAAAATTCTCTTAGAGATTAAATATTTTTTGATCACTTATACTTTTTTTAATCAATTTGTTTTCAATCTTTAAACTGAATTATAATTGTGAATAATCTGATTAAAACTTGTTAATTTTTATTATGTTTTTATTTTATACCGAAGCATCATTAAGGAATTTAAAAATTTGGATAAAAATTGGACAAGGAATTAAACCTGATAATTATAATCTTTTTATGTGGAATATTTTTTTTGTTGAAACTTTGAATAGTAATTAATTATTAAAAAAAAATTTTAACATCTAAAAATTAAAATTATCAGATGCTACTCTTCTTTTGTATTTGTTTTATTCTTATTTTACAAGCTTTGGATGTCAAACAATTAATTTATTTTATTTTGAACCTAGTTATCACAATTGTCTAAGTTTTTTTCTAATCATGTGACAGCATTATGTAAACAATTCAAATAGAAAATAAATAAAATTTTAAAAATTTTGCTTCTATTATACTCAAAATTGAAAATGGTATCAAAAGTGAAATTGGTGGTAATTTTAGGTTAAATAAATGTTTATAACAAGACTACAATTGAATTAAATTCGCAGTTCATCATTATTCTATCTTAAAAAATTAAAATCATAATTTAGTTTTATTTTAAATCATAAATAGAATATAAAGTCAAATGACTTTGAAATAATATTTATTTCTAGATATAAAAAAATGTTGTATAAATTATTTCCAAGAAGACTTCAAAAATGGACAACACTTTTGGGCGGATTTCTTATTCAGCTATCAATAGGCTCATTTCTAACATTCGGAAATATGGTTCCTTACATCACTTCTTATTTACGAGAAACTGTTCACTTAAACATACGCTATTCACACTCAGTCTGGATTGCTACTGCTTACAATTTTGCTTTTTCAATTAGCATTCTTCTATCTGGCCTAATAAGCTCATGTTTAAAATTGTCCACCAGACTGACCATTTTAATAGGAAGTGCTCTTCTTTCACTTAGCATTCTATTGACACATTTAACCATACAAAAATCTTTCTATCTAGTTATTTTTACATATGGTATTTTATTTGGAATAGGATCCGGCTTCGCTTACTCCGGTCCAATATCTCTGGCCATTAAAGTAGTGTTATAGATCTCATAAAATCTAATTGAATTTCTCAAATTAAGTGGTTTCCTAAAAGTAGTGGTCTATCTGTATCAGCAATTCTGTTCGGCTATGGTGCTAGCTCAATTATATTTGATCAAATTCAAACTATGTACATAAACCCAGACAATATGTCACCAGACAAGCCATATTCTTCCATGTTTCCTAATGAAAAGTAAACCAAACATGCTAAATACTAATTTTTTTGTTGTTGAATTAAAAATTTATTTTCAAGATATTTTTCAGATCCAGTTTTACTAGCTAAAGTACCGAAGATATTTTTGATTTTAGGTTGCACATATTTTTGTCTTCAAATCTTAGGTATAAGTCTTTTGAGTGAAAAAAACGATGATTTAGCTGTGAGCATAAATGGTGAAGAAAAAGAAGAAGAAACTGAATTGATTAGAAGCGAAAAAATAAACAGTCTAGGAGTCAAATATGAGGATTCAAGCCAGGGTTTAAGTTTAAATGAGGCGTGTAGGTGTGCCGCTTTTTGGATGTTGTTTGTTAAAATATTTTCTCAGCTTGTTCCAACTGGTTTTGTGATCACATACTACAAGACATTTGGTCAAACATTCATCAACGATGACCAATTTTTGTCTCAAGTTGGTTCCATAGCTGCTTTTTTCAATGCGTTTGGCACCTTTTTCTGGGGCTTTGTCATTGATCGATCAGTTTACAAAGTGCTTTGTAGAAATTTAATTTTTTATGTTAATTTTTAAAAAGAAAAGTTTTTTTTAGATTAGTTTTATTTCGTTGAGCACAACACTAATATCGTTGACAAGCACATTGTACTTGGTTCAGTATTTGAATTTTAGGATCGCTTATGCGATTTGTGTCGGATTGATAAGCTTGTGTCAAAGTGGAGTGTATGTTATCATGCCCACTGTTATTGTGAAGACTTTTGGTGGCAAAAATTTTCAAGCTGTCTATGGTGCCTTGTTTCTTTCACCTGTAAATGTTTTATTACAAATTCATTAAAACAAAAAAATTTTCATTAACAAAAAATTTTAGCTTTTAAGCTCTGTAATGGTTGGCATTATTGGATCAAATAGTGACAAAATTGGATGGTTTTGGCTATTTACAATTTGTGCCCTTGTAGCCATGATTGGTAAGTAATAAAGCTGAAAGAATTAAAAAGTCAAATTTTTATTTTCATAAGGATGGACTTTGGGTTTTCTTTTCAATGTGAAAAAATCTGACGGTGAAGAAATTTAATCAATTTTTTTTATAATTTTTGTTTCCAAACATAAAAAAAATTAATTTAAAGCAAAAAAAGTAATTTTAGTGTATTTTTTTTCATACTCTTAATTTCAGTCCTAGGCTCTAATTTGGTGTTCCAAAATATCTAAGTTTTTAAATTCATGATTAACTTTTATAAATTTTTTTATCTTCTTTTTTAAACAAAAGCTTTATATACCAATTTAAAATTCAAATATTTACATAACGGCAATTATTTGCTCGTTAAATATAAATATTTTATTATTTAATTATTTATTTAATCTGAATCGAACTATAATCCATAATGACTTTTTTAATTCTATTGTCCAATTCTACATAAGCTGGTCTACGCTTTGGGGACCCGACCAGTAGTCAGTTGTACTTTTTGTGTAACTTTGTTCTAATTTAATACCATCTACAAATGCGTTAATAGAGGGAGAACGTTTAATAACTTTTTGAAGAGCGTTGTGCCAACCTTCGCTAATATTGTTGATGCGTGGCAGACCTTCGATATTTCGAGAATAAACACTCCAAATGTTTATATCGTGGGTCTGTCCTACCGATACCTTTTCCTCTTTTAAATTCACCGATATATGTAAGGGTAAATGTTTTTTTGTCAAATTTTAAAAAGAAATATCAAATTTTAATAATAATTAGAAAGTATCAAAAAAAAGTCAAATACTCACCATAAAAAAATATTCACCAAAAAAAATACATGAAATACAGGAATAAATTGTACATTTGCTAACTTCCCAATTATCTTGGTTTAATTGTACGATGCGTAATTCTTGAAAAATTTCAAGAAATTATATAATCTCAAAATAATATAAAGGTATAATAAGACTTAAAATAAATGTGAGAATAAAAGCTGGACTCTTTTTTAGAAGAATTTTATTTGAAATAAAATATAAAATTATTTTCACACTTTAATTTAAAATAAGAGGGAAATATTTACAACAAATAAATAAAAAGTTTAAGTCCAAAACTAGATAATAAGAATAATCTTTTTAATTGCATTCGATTGCATGTTAAATTGACATTTGTGGAATGTTGCAATAATATAAAGACTAAAGTATATTTTAGATAGATGTTGAGCGTGATCATTTGTTGTTTTACATAAATTCCATTTGATTTTTCTTAAGTGAGATAGTGAGAGAAAAGGTTTTCTTTCGATAACATGCGCTGTCTCAAGGAGTCATAATTTGGAGGAATTGTTTGTGCTTCAATGGATAGTGAAGTTTGCGAGTTTACGTACTTGTATTTATGTAATGTACTTGTATTTATGCTTTTTAGATCATTTATTGCTTTTCGAACTTCTATTTTAGATGGCTGAGCAGGATGTTCATTTACAGTCGGGATGAGTGTTGCATCTATAACTTTGTTTATTACTAGTAAGTCGAATAATATGTTAAGATGTTTGGTTAAGTTAAAAGGGTTGTCAATTTATTTTTCAAGTCTAACTTGTCAATTATATGTAGTCTAATTAATTTTCGTGTAATCGAAAAAACCTACTAACATACATTTATTATGTCTTCTCAAAATGTATATTCCGATTACAAGAAAAATTTATTCCAATCCCAAAATTAAAAATTTCATGTCCATTAATTATTTTAAATAATTGAATTAAATCACCTCTCATGTGCCTAATTTTGAGATCGGTTAAGTTAAACATCTTAAGCCTTGTGACGTAATCATATTTCCTAAGTGAAGAAATGATCATGGTCGCTCTTCTTTGTATCTTATCGATTTCTGAAGTATCTTTCTCAAGAAATGGACACCATGAACTTATGACATATTCTAAATGAGATCTAGCTAGTGTTGTATGAAGCATTTTTAATGAGTCTAGATTCAATTTCTTGAAACTTTTAGTTATCATAGCCAAAATACGATTTCCACGATTGGTACAGTATTTCATTTGATTTTCCAATTTTAAGTCATTTTGAATATAAATTCATAGCTTTTTTTTCAAGAGTTGTTCATATCTTTTATAGATTGTATAATAAAAGCAGGGATTTTTGGTGCAAATATGCATTACACTGCATTTTTCAATATTTAAACACAGAGATTAACTAAGTGACCAACCTGAGATATAATCTATATCTCTCTGAAGTAAAGAGTTGTCTTTGGTATCTTTGATAAAAAATAAATTTTTAGTATCATCAGCATATAACTCACACTTGTTAATTAAATAAGCTGAAAGATCATTTAAAAATATTGAAAATAATAGGGTTTCCACAGAACAATAGGAGCTTTCTAGCACTCCGCTGGTTATAGTCCTCCTGAGTTTTGTACTGCTTGTTTTTTCTAAGATAGCTAGGCATTCCAGTTTCAAAATTTTTACTATTTAAAAGTAAAAGTTTCGAATGATGCATTTAGAACGTATTTTAGACCTGATTAAAAAGAAAAAAAATTCCATTATTGAATTTAAAAATAAAATTCAGTAACTAATAAAATCCTTTTAAGTTAAAAAAGACGAGGTGGCCGAGTGGTTAAGGCGATGGACTGCTAATCCATTGTGTTTTGCACGCGAGGGTTCGAATCCCTTCCTCGTCGAATTTTTATTTATGCTACTCAGAAAAGGTCTTTTTTTATTTCCCAAGAATAATGATATGACTTGTAAAAATCTAATAAAAAATAAAACATTCTGCTTACTATGTATTATTCTATGAAAAGAGAATGATGAAAATATTCCAAATATTATGAAAAAAAATTAATAGAAAATATTACAAATTCTAAATTTTTTTTTGTTGAAAATAATGAATTTGATTTATGCTTTTGTTTGACTAAAAAATTACTCGATAAATATTTTGGAGAAAAACGAAAACAAAAAAAAAATGAGTGAATAGAAATAACTCAATGGAGGTAAATTAAGATTGTTGAGAATTACAAAATATTCGTAATATTAATTTATATATATATATATATAGTAAATAGAAAAAAATTAAAAGCTAAAGCGTGACAATCCTACTAGAAACATAATTTAAAAAATTATTAGATAAATTTTTAGATATTGATAGGTTTTAAATTGTTTAATATGAATATAAAAGTGAAAGACCGGATTTGAAGAAATTTGGTGAAAAAAATTTGCTGATTAAATTATTTGATTTTAAGAGATTAAGGAAACTTTATTGATTGATATTTTTAGGTTTAAGAAAGCAGTATAATTTAGAAAGAGCCAAGGTTTGGTAATGAAGCCAATGGAGCAGATAGTTGAGCAGCACCGAATGAAGCTGAACCACATGGTGATGGACATGGAGCTGGGCATGGTGGTGGTGGTGGTGGGCAAGTTTGAACTGGAACTGGAGTTGGAATTGGAACTGGTTGTGGGCATGGTACAGGTTGTGGAACTGGGACTGGTTGTGGACATGGTTGAGGAACTGGTTGTGGTACTGGTACTGGTACTGGTTGAGGAACTGGACATGGCAATGGAACTGGGCATGGTTGTGGAGTTCTAACTGGAATTGGTACTTCGACTGGCACTGGAACTGGTCTTGGAATTCTAATTCTAATTGGAATGCGAACTGGACATGGTTGTGGTACAGGTTGTGGTACTGGGTATGGTTGTGGAACTGGTACTCTTACTGGAATTCTAACTGGTGTTGGAACAGCTACTGGTTGTGGTACTTGATATGGCAATGGAACTTGAACACGGTTTATTTGTGGAACTGGTTGTGGAATTTGTACTTGTTGTGGTACTGGAGTTGGTACTGGAATTTTGAATGGAGCTGGAACTGGAACTCTTTGTGGAATTGATACTGGATACGGGCATGGTTGTGGTACTGGTACTGGAACTGGTCTTGGGCATGGAGTTGGTACTGGTACCTTTTATTACATTTAGAATTTTATTTTTAATTTTGAATTAAATTTAAGCTTGTTATCATTACAGTTACGTGTTGTGGAACTGGTACTGGAGTTGGTACTGGGGTTGGTACTGGTACTGGTACTCTGCATGGAGCTTGACATGGTGGTGGTGGTGGTGGAGCACATGATGTTCCGCATGATGAGCCAAATGATGGCAAAGATAATGGAGCTGAAAATTCAGCACCAGATAATAAGGTTGATCCAAAAGAGGCCATTGTAAATGTTATTTTAAATGTATTTTTTTCTAAACAAAAAACTTGTCTATGGTTTAAAAACAAATTTGTTGTTCGTATTTATATGTAAGTTTTCTACAAACAAAAACATTTTATCTTACTATTTCATCTTTTCAATTTTTGATATCTGAATACTTTGATTAATTCTGGGATGTGTGCTTTGGCAACAATAAAAAAAATTAAATTTGCATAATTGATCACAATAGTAGAAAATAAAATTGGATATTTAATTGACAGTTAAACAAAAGAAATTAAATTTTAATAATTTTAATATTATATTTATGGACATAAAGTAAACGTATTCAGAATGATAAGTATTGATGTTTTACCTGATTATTCGGTACCCCCATCTTCAAATTTAACTTAAAGAGAAAAAAAATTGAATACAATTGTTTTCAATTTATTGATAAATCTAAACATTGATTTTTTTAAACAATCATTGATTAGAATAAAATAGAATAAATAAATTAAATGAAAAAAAAAAAAGAGTTATTCAATTGAATCTATTGAAGCAGAAACATTCGATTACCATATAAATTGAGTAAAGTAAAGAACTAAAATTATCAGTTTTCTACATTCAAAGAAATAATTTAAAATGTTCGGTAATAAAAAAAACAAAATTTTAAAAAATACGATAAAACATTATTATTTAATATTTCTTATTTATTTTTAAAAAGGTTCATTCGGCTCTTCATCATTTGGTTCATCACTTGGTTCATCATGTGGATCATGTGAAACTTCATGCTGTCCACCTCCACCTCCACCACCACCACAACCAGTACCAGTGCCAGTTCCAGTACCACAACCTGTACCAGTACCAGTAAGAATTCCACGTCATGTTCCACATCCAATTCCAACTCCAGTTCCACAACCAGTACCAATGCCAATTAGAGTACCAGTACCAAGAGCAGTTCCAGTTCCAACTCCAGTACCAGTACCACAACCATGTCCAGTACCAGTTCCATTCAAAGTACCAGTCAGAGTACCAGTACCAGTTCAATTAACTGTTCACGAACCAGTACCACAAGCTCAAACTGTTCAAGTTCCAATCAGAGTACCAGTTCCACAACCATGCCCTGTACCAACCCCAGTTCCAACTCCAGTACCAGTTAGAGTACCAATTAGAATTCCAGTACCACAACCATATCCAGTTGTTGAACATGTCGATGTTCCATACAGAGTTCCAGTACCAAAACCATATCCAGGTAAATTTCTTTTTCATTTTTTTTTCTTATTTAATTTATTTATTTTATTGTTTAACAGTGCCAGAAAGATTCCCAGTTCCAGTAAGAGTACCAGTTCCACACAGATATCCAGTACCACAACCAGTACCAGTTCCAGTTAAAATTCCAACTCCAGTCCCAGTACCACAAAGAGTTCCAATTCCAACTCCAGTTCCTCAACCAGTACCAGTTCCAGTTCCAGTACCACCACCATGCCCAGCTCCATGCCCAGCTCCATGCCCAGCTCCATGTCCATCACCATGCGGTTCAGCTTCGTTCGGTGCTGCTCAACTATCTGCTCCATTGGCTTCATTACCAAACCTTGGCTCTTTCTAAATTATACTGCTTTCTTAAACCTAAAAATATCAATCAATAAAGTTTCCTTAATCTCTTAAAATCAAATAATTTAATCAGCAAATTTTTTTCACCAAATTTCTTCAAATCCGGTCTTTCACTTTTATATTCATATTAAACAATTTAAAACCTATCAATATCTAAAAATTTATCTAATAATTTTTTAAATTATGTTTCTAGTAGGATTGTCACGCTTTAGCTTTTAATTTTTTTCTATTTACTATATATATATATATATAAATTAATATTACGAATATTTTGTAATTCTCAACAATCTTAATTTACCTCCATTGAGTTATTTCTATTCACTCATTTTTTTTTTGTTTTCGTTTTTCTCCAAAATATTTATCGAGTAATTTTTTAGTCAAACAAAAGCATAAATCAAATTCATTATTTTCAACAAAAAAAAATTTAGAATTTGTAATATTTTCTATTAATTTTTTTTCATAATATTTGGAATATTTTCATCATTCTCTTTTCATAGAATAATACATAGTAAGCAGAATGTTTTATTTTTTATTAGATTTTTACAAGTCATATCATTATTCTTGGGAAATAAAAAAAGACCTTTTCTGAGTAGCATAAATAAAAATTCGACGAGGAAGGGATTCGAACCCTCGCGTGCAAAACACAATGGATTAGCAGTCCATCGCCTTAACCACTCGGCCACCTCGTCTTTTTTAACTTAAAAGGATTTTATTAGTTACTGAATTTTATTTTTAAATTCAATAATGGAATTTTTTTTCTTTTTAATCAGGTCTAAAATACGTTCTAAATGCATCATTCGAAACTTTTACTTTTAAATAGTAAAAATTTTGAAACTGGAATGCCTAGCTATCTTAGAAAAAACAAACAATACAAAACTCAGGAGGACTATAACCAGCGGAGTGCTAGAAAGCTCCTATTGTTCTGTGGAAACCCTATTATTTTCAATATTTTTAAATGATCTTTCAGCTTATTTAATTAACAAGTGTGAGTTATATGCTGATGATACTAAAAATTTATTTTTTATTAAAGATACCAAAGACAACTCTTTACTTCAGAGAGATATAGATTATATCTCAGGTTGGTCACTTAGTTAATCTCTGTGTTTAAATATTGAAAAATGCAGTGTAATGCAGATTTGCACCAAAAATCCCTGCTTTTATTATACAATCTATAAAAGATATAAACAACTCTTGAAAAAAAAGCTATGAATTTATATTCAAAATGACTTAAAATTGGAAAATCAAATGAAATACTGTACCAATCGTGGAAATCGTATTTTGGCTATGATAACTAAAAGTTTCAAGAAATTGAATCTAGACTCATTAAAAATGCTTCATACAACACTAGCTAGATCTCATTTAGAATATGTCATAAGTTCATGGTGTCCATTTCTTGAGAAAGATACTTCAGAAATCGATAAGATACAAAGAAGAGCGACCATGATCATTTCTTCACTTAGGAAATATGATTACGTCACAAGGCTTAAGATGTTTAACTTAACCGATCTCAAAATTAGGCACATGAGAGGTGATTTAATTCAATTATTTAAAATAATTAATGGACATGAAATTTTTAATTTTGGGATTGGAATAAATTTTTCTTGTAATCGGAATATACATTTTGAGAAGACATAATAAATGTATGTTAGTAGGTTTTTTCGATTACACGAAAATTAATTAGACTACATATAATTGACAAGTTAGACTTGAAAAATAAATTGACAACCCTTTTAACTTAACCAAACATCTTAACATATTATTCGACTTACTAGTAATAAACAAAGTTATAGATGCAACACTCATCCCGACTGTAAATGAACATCCTGCTCAGCCATCTAAAATAGAAGTTCGAAAAGCAATAAATGATCTAAAAAGCATAAATACAAGTACATTACATAAATACAAGTACGTAAACTCGCAAACTTCACTATCGATTGAAGCACAAACAATTCCTCCAAATTATTATGACTCCTTGAGACAGCGCATGTTATCGAAAGAAAACCTTTTCTCTCACTATCTCACTTAAGAAAAATCAAATGGAATTTATGTAAAACAACAAATGATCACGCTCAACATCTATCTAAAATATACTTTAGTCTTTATATTATTGCAACATTCCACAAATGTCAATTTAACATGCAATCGAATGCAATTAAAAAGATTATTCTTATTATCTAGTTTTGGACTTTAACTTTAGTACTGATAGATTCTTAGTACTAATAATTAGCACTGATAGAATCTTTCCTTGGAACCAAATGAGCTGCTGATAAGTTTTAAGCAAGCAAACGAAGCTCGTTAGCCATTTAAAGTTATTTGATTTTTTTCTTCTTGATTATCGTTATACATTGAATTCAACCATTAAACAAGATCATAAATCAAAATGGACATAATGGACTAATTTTTAAAAATTAAATTAACATAATTATTACGTTTTCTCAAATCATTTTTAACTAAATTAAATAATTGAGTCATTTTTTGAATTATTAAAAAAACATCCAAAATTTTTCTTTATTAAAAAATTGATTAATACTTTCATAAAAATTTGATGAAAATTCCTATTTTGTAAATATAAATTATTTAAGGATATTAAAGGGTGGTTGAAATATTGTACAATTAAATATCTAAGACTTTTTCTTCCTATAATATAAAGGTCTCGACTTAACTAAAACTAACTTTTTGATTGATATTCAAATAAAAATAATTGTTTACTAACTTTTCATTTTATTATAGGTATATTTTTTATTTTAATTTGTTTAAATATGAGCAGATATTTGTTCACAATTATAAGGATATGAAATAAAAACACGGTCAAAAATATTATCGGCTTTATTAAAAATTATTTTAGTAAAAGTAAAGATACTGCGAATATACCCTTTTGGATAAAGCTTCTTACAGAGCAATTATTCATATTATTTTTATAATTGTTTAGTGAAACATAACTAGCAATGTGCTCTTATTAATTATTACAAATAATTTAGAAATGCAATTTGTATGCATTGTATGCAATTTTTAAATTTTCTGTCAACGAATTTATTATAGCTTCTAAAATTGTAGGAACGATTAGTAAATTCTCAACCACTCTTATAGAAGGTAATATAATTGTTTACTTATACGTTCCTTGAGGAGGAAAGAATAATGGATGAAGGAAAGAATACTTTTGATTTCCACTTAATAATAATATAGTATTTATTGATTGGTATGAGATGTTAAGCTTATCGAATTGAACCTAGCGAACATAATTCAATCACCGGATTTCGTCTTTTCAACTCATATTTTGTCTTTTTTGGGGCCTTGATTGTTAGCCCATCCACTGATTAATCAAATCCACTTATTAGTTGAATATTATTAACTTGATTGTTGTTAACAGCGTTGATTTGTATTAATCATTGTGAATATCTCCGATAAGCATGTTTTAATAATGTATATTAAAATAAAATTTGTACTCTAACATAAATAAAATAAAATAAGTAGGATTCTTGTTAAAAGACTTTATTTACAAGAATAAGTTTTTAACCAAATAAAAGTTCTTAAAAGACTAAAAAAATTATATACTCAATAAGTAAATTTACAGTAGAAGAAAAACAATTTTATATTTAGATTGAGACTCTAAGACAAAAAATGTGAGTTAAATTTGTTCACGACACAATATATTTTTTTTTCGTTCAACAAGTGATTTTATTTACATATTGACATCTGATTCTTTTAAGCAGTTGACTTTTTTGCTTTAGATTTAGCTGCGGGTTTAGCAGGAGCTTTTTTGACTGGTTCAGCTTTTTTGGGGACAGCGGCCTTTTTCTGAGCTACTTTTTTTGTTGCAACTGATGGTTTGACAGCAGCTACAGTTTTGGATTTACCTGTGGCCGATGGCAGTTTAGCTTTGGCTGCTTCTTTGGTGACTGTCTTAGTCTTTGAAGCAGTTTTAGTACTTGTTGTTGGCTTAGGAGCTTTGGGTTTGACAATTTTCTTGATATTCTTTTTGGGTTTAGCATCTTCTTTTGGTTTTTGAGCAGTCTTTTTGGTTGGTTTGGATGCAGCAGGTTTTGGTTCTTGAGCTTTTTTCTCAGCTTGTTGGGCTTTTTTGGCTGCCTGTTTATCTTTAGTTTTGATGGAATCACCTAATTTGAATGAGCCACTCGCACCAACGCCTTTTGATTGTTTGAGTGATCCATTCTTTACTGCATTTTTTAGAGCTACCTTAGTGTGCTGATTAACCAACTTGGGTTCAAGGGCATAGGTAGCGATAATGTATTTGATAATGGCTTGACGACTTGAACCAGATTTTTCGTCAAGTTTTCTAATTGCATCACAAATCATTTCCAGGAAAGTTGGATGAGAAGGAGTGGATTTTGTAGAAGATGGTTTTTTGACTGCCTTAGGTTTTTCAGTTGTAGCTTTCTTGGCTGATGGAGCAGTTGAAGCTTTCTTTTTTGCAGGGGTTTTGGATTTTGAAGGAGCTGGGGTTGGTTGTTCAACTGCTGCTGACTCTGGTGTTTGCTCATTTGTGGCCGGATTAGCTGAGGTTGATTGGGCTTCAGACATTTTGATTTTTGTTTGCTTTTTGTATATTCTATAATCGATAATGATTGAACTAATTTGTTTATGTGAGTAGAAATATCGCGATTTATATACTAAGTTGTAAATATTGCTCGTACGGCGGAGAAATAAACTAGAGAAATTTATTTTTTGATAAAAATAATATTTTTTTTTGTTTCTTATTCAATTTGTGTTCACTACCTTAGATTAAACTAATTTAAAAGGTTACACTGGGTACAAAAGCCACGATTCATGTACACCATTAGATAGCTAATTGATTTATCTATAAAATGCTATAAATATCATTAGACTTTATATGTAAAAAAAGGCATGTTTTTTTTAATTAAAGCCAAAAATTTAGATTAGAAATAATTTTTTTTTTCATTTTTTCTAATTGTTAGTTCATATTTACTAATAATTAAGTGTATTTAATCTAGCCATGTTACAGATCAGTCCATTCTCTACCGAATGGTGTATTTTTTGACTATTTTTTTACAAAATTTACCAGTATATTTAGCTTTGAAATAAGACTATGAAGCACAAATTTTGCTCAATTTAAAAAATATTTCTCTTCAAATAATGCATGTTTCAATGTAATTTTTCGACTAAATTTTTCTAGAAATATTATAATTTCGGTCTTTTTTATTTAAAAATTTTCTTATATCATTTGGTTAACTGTTCAAAGAATAGCTCAAACACATTATTCAAACTCTGATAATGACTGATTTTTTTTTCAAAATATTTCACAGATATTATTTGATTTATTGAATTTAATATCAATTTATTTATTTGCGAAATTAGAAGAATAAAAAGAAATTAATTTTTTGTATTATTTATTATTATTATTTTATATTTTTTTTAATAGTATATTTTAGATGGCTCTGATCAACAAATTTCTTCTATAATTAAACAAAATTATTAAAAAAAAATAGAAAAAAGAAAATCAAATTGAGAGATGCTTTTTCGTTAACCATTCGTTGTACTAAATTAATTTCATTTAATTGCATTAGAGTGTTTTTTTGTTTGTTACTTGTTTCATTTTGAAGTCCAAGAGTTAATATTAGTTTCTGTGTTTAAAGTAAAACTGTATTTTTTTTTACAAAAATGTTAATATATTTTTATTATTTGATTTTTAAATTTGAGGAATTTTATTTTAATTTGTTTATCTGTATCGAGTAAAAACTCTTTCTGATAAAAAATGAAAGGTCAATATATCAAATAGATTAAAAGTCATGTGAAATATAATATCTTTTGGAATTCGGACTGTATATGCATTAACTCAAGTCATTCTTACATAATGAGCACCACCTTTATTGTTTTAATAAATAACTAGTTACAACTTAATGTCTCTGTTTTAATATTTAAATTACACAGAAAAGACTCAACATGAAAAAAAACAACCATAAATTTTAAACCGTAATTTTAAAATAGATTGATGTTATTGGGGATGATCATAGATAATTTGTCGTAGAGTTCAAATTCAACTATCTGTAAATGGACATTAAAATGAAGTTAAGAATTTTTTTTGATTAGCTCATTATGTTTAGTTTATTTGAATAAATATTAATGACACAATTGATGACAAACACCGTTGTTTACAGTAATATGTGTGTAAATTACTTCATGAAACTCTTTTTGTTATTTTACATCTTCTCATGTGTATTTTGATTTCTATTTTTGCCTCGAACAATTTTTGTTTTTCGCTACTTTTACTACAATATGAATTTTCTTTTGTGTGTTTGGCCTAGTTAGAGTTCTTGTTTGTGTAAAAAGTCATCTCACATTATCATAGACTAAATTAAAGTTAGCTGTTAGTAGAATGGAAAAAATAATAAAATTAATTTTCAAAGTTCTTTCCAAAAAAAGGACAAATAGAATTTTTTTTATTTGAACATTGTCAAAATAATTTAATTTAAGAAAATTACCCAAAGTGATCACTACTCCGAACACTTTTGAATTTATAATGATAATAAATATATTAAAAAAATTTTCAAATTATTTTTTTCATATTAATTATAAAGAATTCAAAGCTGCGCTTATCATACTGAATTTATTTATTATTTTCTGTTGAATTTAGTTTGGAGGAAAAGTTGTTCTTGGCAACTTCGAGCCGAGTAGTGCATTTTTTCCAGCCATTCTGTTATTAATATTTATGTATTTTTTTACTGTAGCTTATCAAAAATGGTAGTGAATTTTTTGTGTTGGATTTGGTAAGAAAAAGTAACCGTTAATTTAATTTGCGATTAGCTCTCGTTTGCGTAGTTTTTATTAATAATTGGATTGATCAAAAAATCCGTGATAGATGAAATGAAAACCATCCTAGAAGAAAAAGACAATATAGAAAATATGGCAGTCAAAGCAAGTGATAGGATAAAGCTTGAAAACATGCTTAACAAAGAAGAAAGCAAAGATGGAACGATGGAGTCAATAAGGTAGCTTTTTAGAGAATCGAGTGAGGAATACAGAAAAATCTGAGAATACTCCTCAAATCATATTAAAATAGATTTTATTTTACTATTTTAATTTTTTTTTAACATCGCCCATGAGGTGTTTTCTGAATAATAATAATTGGATTGATCTGTCTTCTATCTTATCAATTTTAAGTGTTTTGTGTATTGTATGAATGAATGAATTTAAGATTAAGAGGAAAAAATTTTATTTATTTAATTAATTTCATTAATTTTTTAGTTAAAATGCAATATTTACTTTTAAATTACGCTAAAGTTAGAACAAATTTTCTACTTAATTTTAACAGTTTCTAATTAAAAAGCATTATATTTGGAATAGAACTGAAAATAAGAAAAATGCCGTTCTGGATAGTGCAACGGGTAAATACCACAAATTTATTATGACTTCTCGAAGGAAAAATAGTTGATAAAATTGAATCTAGACTTAAAAATTTTTTTACTCAACAAAAACATAAAAAACAGTCTAAAAAAACGTTTTCATTGAAAGCTCAAGAACCTCGAATCAAAAACCCTTCTGTGTCAAGTCTCCAATGAACTTTTCTAGTGGACTGCTAGTTTTCTGCAATTTTCAACCCCTTTTCCTTTTCACATTTGTTACTCTTATGAACTTAAATAGATAAAAAATAGATTAATAGATTTTATTCCTCTTTCTACTAGTTGAGATGTGCCTGACCATTGATTTATGTTATCATAATTTCGAAAATAGATTCACTTCTCATCACATCATCAGTAATGATTCATAAGTAAAAATTGTTCATCAATTCTTTTTTTTTTTTAAGTTAATACTGAACTGATAAAAAAAATAATTTTATTGAAATAAAAATTTACAAAAATTAATTTTAAAAATAGAATTAACTAATTAAATGTCATCTCCATTTAGCTTTTTTACATTGAAAACAAAACCAATTAACCAGCCTTAACAAAAATGAAATTAAAATTGTGATGTGAAAAATATATTAAAAAATTCTTTTACCTATATAAAGAATAGCCAAAACCAACCTATTTGCTCTGCATAGGAAGCCAAAATCGCAATTAATAAAACATTTGGTAGGCTAAAAAAATGTATTGAGCCAAATATGGCATTGAAGTTCTTTTGTCCGAAGCATTTAGCTATTATGGTCGGAATCATAACTGGCAATCCACACTGAAATGAATAAATGGCACAAACCCACACCAAATAGAGCTCTTTTATCTCAAAAAACTTGTTAAAATAAATTGTGCTAACTAAAGCAATTATTGCTGTAGATAAAAATAAAAAGCAAATTTTAAATGAAAATTTATCAACCATGTATCCCCATATAAATCTGCCAACTGAATTAAAAATACTGCTCATAGATCCAACAGTGGCCAAAAATTTATCATCATCTATAAACGAGAGGCCAAATGCTTTGTAAAATGCAACTATGAATCCTGGTCCGACTGGCAATGTACAAATTATTGCAACAATCATGAAGTAAACAGGACTCTTGAAAGCTTGAGATAAATTCATGCCTCCATTAGGAGACTTGTAATCTACCCCAAGACTATTTATTTCTTCATTAGGCTGTACCAGAATTTCTTTATCCGATTCACAATTTTCATCATTGTTAATTGAGGTCAAAACTGTTTGTTCTTCTTCGTAATTTGCTAACAAAAGAAGACCAATTACTTGCAGCAAAGCATAAGACAAACCAAGTAATAGAAAAACTTTAGGTACTCGCTCAAGCAAATCCAAATGAAGCTTAGAAAAATACCTTTTTTATTTTTATTCAGGTTTTATTTTTTAAATTAAATTCTATTTTGGTTACTTTTCGTTGGGAAATTTGCTAGAATATGGTTTATCTGGTGCAAAGTTGTTTGGATTTATATAAAAAGTTTGAACTTGATCGAAAATAATGGCACTTGCTCCGTACCCAAACAAAATAGCTGAATTAGCCAGACCTTTTTTATCAGGAAACCACTTCATAGCTATTGACAAAGGACCAATATAGGAGAATCCAGTACCCAAACCAATCATTACTCCATAAGTTAGCAAGGTTGAAAAATAGGATTGTTTTATGCTAAAACAAGTCAAGGCTACACCAGCAGACATGATCATACATCCGAAAAAAATTGTTAACTTAAGACTAAATTTGTGTCTTGAATTGAAAAATCCGCTTGATAATGTTCCAGCAGAAAAGGCCAAATTGAACAGAGTCGATATCCAAATTGATTTTGAATAGCGTATGTCAATGCCGACATATTCTCTCAAGTAAGAGATCATGTATGGACTAAGATTGCCAAATGAATAGTATGAGCCGAGCGAGAAATGTATCAGAAAGCCGCCTAATAAAGTTGCCCATTTTTTGTGTCTATGTGGAAGTAGCTTATAGAGCATTTTGTCTCTCGAGTTTTATTTTATAAAATTATATTTTTTATTTTTTTTATTTATTTATTTTTAGATAAAATTAAATCAGATGACTTTTGAACATATTATAATGTTTAAGTCGAATTATTTCTCATGGTGGTCTGAATTAATGAAAAAAAATCAAGACCGTAATTAAGTATCATGTGCGATTTAATATGTCTTAGGTTTTTTTTTCCAAATAATTTTTAACTTAATATTTACACCAGCTATTAGAGGTTTATCTAATTTATAAGTAAATATAATTAATTTAATTTTTTTTTTTAATTCAAAATAACTAACTGTTTTGATAAACTTAGTTTCTATATACCTTTCTTAAATTTGCATATAAATTTAAAAGAGTTAACAAAAGAAAAAGACAAAGATTTGAATCCAATTATTAATACTATAAATTTTTTTAAAAGCAAATAATGGATAACTTGAAATTTTATATAATTTTTTTTGAAAATAAGTCTGCATAAAACTGAAATCTTTTAACGGGTGAAGAATAAAAAAAATGGCACATTTTTTTAAAATAATTAATTTTTTCATAAAAATTATTTATTAAACAATTAATTTATCAAACAATTCCTTTTTATCAGTTAAGGTATTGAAATCCATGACAACGTATGATATCGAGCCTAGAGCGAACACTCTTGGCATGATCTTGTACATTCTTTGGATCGATATTGCTCAGGCAAGTGGGAATTTTGTTTCCAAGTTGCTTAA
>PJRA01000473.1:1025311-1036289 GCA_016987375.1 Brachionus koreanus | reverse complement strand
CGCATAAATCCATGTTGATGGATAGAAAGTAATTTGTGTTCAGATAAATGAATTACCATTTCATCTCTAATTAGCTTCTCCATTATTTTTATCAGTATTGATAAAAGCGATATTGGACGATAGTTTTCAGGATTTATTTTACCACTTTTCTTCTTGTATACTGGAGTTACATTTGCTCTTTTCCAACACGCTGGTATCATGAATTACATTTGATGCTAAAAAATCTAGGAGTTGAAGCAAGTTGGTCTGTGGACCTGACCTTTTTCATAATTTAATATTAAAAAATAAATCTTTGGAACATTTAAATTAAATAATGAATGTAGAATCTTTCAAGCAAGCTTTAGGAAAAAATGTAATTTTTATTAATTGTTCAAAAATTGTATAATCATTTGATAATTTTTTCTAAATCTGGTTATATCAAACGACCACATAGGTCAAAATTAACTGCCAAAAATCTAATAGGCACAGCTTTATTTAAGGTTGGATTTTTTTAATAAATAATTTGTATAAATTTTTAAAAGAAAACATATTAAATCATTGTCACTTATTTTGACTTAACGTCAATTAAAAAAAAAATCAAATCCTCATTTATTTATATTAATTTGTAAAAAAAATTAATTAGATGTATAAATCGTAAATTAAAAGTATTAGTAATTAGTTATCACATAAAAAAATAAAATTTCATAATACTAAAAGTCATTAAAAAAATACAATTTAATTTTTAAAAACTGTGTGACTTTTAAACAACTCTGATTATAAGGGAATTACATTTAAGGGAAGAACAGGATTTTGCCAGGTCACTAAGTAAAGCCTTTTAGTTCATTTAAAAAATTCTATTAAGTCTCCTCTTTCTCGTCTGACTCTTAAAGACGTCAAACTGAGCACTGCTAATCTGCTTTTCATACTTTGAATGTCTAATATCAGGGACCAATTTAGTAGCACGTATTTTGGTATTTTTTCCAATAATTCTATATCTTTTTTCAGGTATGGATTCCTCATCGATAAATGGGTGAAACAAAAAATAAAGAAATTATGTTGAGTCATTTAATTTTGCGTTTATTAAAAATTTTAATATAATTGATTGATGGATCTTTGTTATTCTAAAACTTTATTAAATGTTACATTTTATGTTAAAATAAACAAAATTGAATGCTCTTTAAAATGATGTTTGTCTAGCTCTTCTTAAAAAAATTATAAAATGAAAAATTAAAATAAATAAATTTTGAAATTTTGCTTCTTTAACGTTATTAATGGAATAAATATTTTTTCAGCAACAGCAGTAATTCGTTATATATGTCTAAAAGAAGGTGAAGGATACAAAATTAGCTTAATAAAATTATTTGTGGTGATACAATATTAATCTTATTCGCAGAATCAAAAGTCTTAGACTAAAAAACTCTTTGTCAATTTGTAAAATTAGTTTCAAAATCTCATCTGGTCTTTAAAAACATCATAAAAAAATGTTCAAAAAATCACCAAAAAATTTAATTAACTATTTGAAGTATTCAAATCTATTATAAAAGATGTTTAAAATCCTTTATTTATTTTTTATTATTCGGTTTTTTTTCTATTAAAATTTAAAATTTTTAGAAAATTCTAAATTTCTTGACATACAAATTACAAATTGAAAAGAATTATCTTCAGTATTTAAATAAAGTATTAAAAATTTCTATTTTTCAATATATTTTAGCCATATTTTCTTAAATTTTTAGCAAATAGTAAAAAAAATTTAAAATAGATAAATGTTTTTTCTGTATACAAATGAAAAATTAGATGCTAAGTCATTTTTTTGTTCACCACTCGATAGATCTATAGTATAAGTTTTTTATTTTGTTTAAGAGTGAAGGTAAAATAAGAGAAAAAATTAATTTTTTAATGCAATTTTAATTTATTTTTTTTTTTGCTTAGCATTCATTTATTTTCCACCACGAGCTCTTTTCTTAAAAGCTTATACAAAAATAATTTTCTTTCTAATTTAATATTGAAATAGAAATCGGAATAGAAAGATGGCCAAATCAAAGAACCATACCAATCATAACCAAAGTAGGATTTAATCATCCAGGCTTTGTATTTATTTTCAATTTTTATAGACAACAAAAACCACCGAAACGGTATCCATAAACCTAAGAGACAGCGATACCCTTCATTGAAAGGTGTTGATCCAAAATTTTTGAGAAATCTTAGATTCTCAAAGAGACACAACAAAAACCCAAAGCCAGCCGCTAAGTGAGTCACATAAATAAAAACAATATTTGAATATTTTAAATTTAAATTTTTTTTTTTTCAATTAGATAATTATTTGTTTAACGCTCGCAGTAATTATTAATAAAATAATGTTTTAAAATTAATTTTTTTTAATTATTTGCAAAATTTTTTTAAAAAATTATCTATGCTTCCATTTCCCCTAAAAAAACTCACACTTCATTGAGGTCTATTTTAATTTTTTTTCATCATTATCTATTATTGATTGTCTATCAAATTTTTAATAAATTCAGTTAGATTCTGGTTTTAAATTGAATTTTTTTTTTTGTAAAACTATAAAAAAAATTCAAGCTAACTCTTCAATTAATTAAAAAAAAATCAAAAAAATTTTTTTCAGTTTATTTTATTCAAAATTTGAAAAAATACACAAATATTAAAAATTAAAAAAATTTTTATTGATTATTTAAAGTTAAAAAAAATATTTTAAAAATCAGCTTTATAATAACTTTCAAAATTAAGCATATGAAAGATGTTGTCACAGTAGAAAAAATTTAAAAAAAAAAGAAAAATTTCCAAATAAATTTATTTTAATAAACAAATAATTAAACAATGAAATTATTTTATTAAATTTTTTATTTTAAAATAAAACAATGCCAATTGTTAAGTTAATTTTGCACCAAAAATAAATAAAACGAACTGTTATTCAACTACTTGTTTAATAAAAAAGCTTTTCATATATTTTTGAAATTAAAAATCAAATTTAAAAAAATAAAAAAAAAATTGTCAATTAAAATGGAAAACAGACCCAATCACACAATCTACATAAACAACCTAAATGAAAAAATAAAAAAAGAAGGTAAATTAAAATCTTGTAACAAAAATTTTGTATCTATTCACAAACATTTAATTTAAGAGCTAAAAAAGTCATTATATGCAATTTTTTCCCAATTCGGTCAAATAATTGACATAGTAGCTAAAAAAAACTTAAAGATGCGCGGTCAAGCGTTTGTCATATTCAATGACATAAACAGTGCCTCGAATGCTCTGAGGTCAATGCAAGGCTTTCCGTTTTATGACAAAGCCATGAGAATTCAGTATGCCAAATCACAGTCAGATGTAATTGCCAAAAGATATGGAACTTTTGTGGAACGTCCAAAGAAAGATGCCAAAGATGAAGCAGCCGAGCAAGCGGCCAAGAAAGAGAAGAAGAAAGCCGAAAGCGCTGCTGCTAGTGGAGCAACGCCGGCGCCGGCTCAGGGAGGATCTGGCGATCAGCCTAATAAAATTTTGTTTTTGGTCAATCTACCAGAAGACACAGAAATGAGTGTTTTGCAGATGCTATTTCAGCCGTTTGCAGGCTTCAGGGAAGTTCGTCTTGTACCTGGAAGATCGGACATTGCTTTTGTTGAGTTTGAAAATGAGCATTTGGCTACTATTGCAAAGGACGCTCTTCAAGGTTTTAAAATTGCTCCAACCAACGCCATGAAAATTACATATGCCAAAAAATAAAATTTTTAATTTGTGTTTTTTTTCTAAAAAAAAAAAATTTTCAACGTTTTTTGGCTTGTAAATTTAAGTTAAGTTGATTTATGTCTAAAATAAAGTCTAAATAAATTTTTTTTGTTTTTGATTTAAATTGATCTAAGTTTGATAAGGTTAAGATTCAAAAGCTTTTGTATAATTGTTTGGAGGCCAGTCAGACTCATCAATAGATTTTTATCTAGTTTACATACCAAAAACTGCTGGTTTTTTATCTATCAAAACTAAAATTTTAAATTTGTTTTGTTCTTTAGTAGAAATTAAAAAGGATAAGTTAACAACTATGAAGTTTTGATTTTTTGGAAGGAATAAGAACAAGATTATCCAATTCTTTCGAATTTAGCTAGCGCGATTCTGGTTGACCCCTGCTACAAGTGTTTCTAGTGAATGATTCTTTTCTCATGCTGGTTATCAATTATGGAATTGGAGAAATGGGCTTTCTAAATTTAATTTTGAAAAAATAACGTTCATTTACGAGAACAAAAAAATCACTTAATTTTATTTTTCAACAAAACCAATATAACCTTTTTATGATTATTGTAAAATTTACTAATTTTATTCCCAGACATCGGCAAAATGAAAATAATTTTACATTTTTAAATTTTCATATTTTTAGATTTTTTGTGCAATATTTAAGAAATTTTTTAATTTCATTTTTGTTTACCAAATAATTTGAGAGGGATTTTTTAATTTTCTGAAAAATTGCACAAAAAATCTAAAAATATGAAAATGTAAAAATGTAAAATTATTTTTTCCAAATTGGAGTATGAAATATATATTTATATAAAATAAAAATCATAATCTAATAAAAGTCCTTTTTACAATTATTAATTTAACTAGATGAGTTTATTAGATAGATGAGCATGATTAGTTGATTAATACGGCTCCTGTTAATTTTTTGTCATTAAAATTGATTGATTTATTATTAAAATATGCTCTTGTGTTGATCTCTCTTTTCTGAATCCTGCTTGACAGTTGGGTAGTATCTGATTAGTTTCAGCCCAGTTTTGTAATTTTTGGTTAATTATTTTTTCTAAAAACTTGCCTAAGCAGCATAATAATGATATTGGCCTATAGGAACCGGGATAATCTGGTGGCTTACCTTTTTTTAAAATAACTATTACTTTTGCCTTCTTCCATTCACTTGGAATATGTCCTAATTTAATTAAATAATTAAATATTGAGTGAATTTGTTTTAGAGTCTTGTACGGTAAGTTTTTAAGGATTTTGTTTGATATACCATCGAATCCGCTCTATCTTTGAGATACTTTTAATCGCCTTTGCTAAATCATCTGTTGAGATGTATTCATTTATACCAAAAGTATGCTTTTCGAAGTCTTGTTGCTGAATAATTTGGTTTTCATTTTGCTTTTTAATTAATTTCCAATGACTCGTATCTGCTTGATTAAAATTAGCGAGTTGTGAAAATTCATCTTTAGTCTTATCAACTTTCAGTTTTTTGAGAATTTTTGATAGTTTATAGTTCATTGAATTAAAAATTTTCTTGTGTTTAGTTTTTTACCAAAATTAATACAAGAATTTGATACAATTAAGCGAGCTTATAATTGATCTTTAGAAAATAAGCCGGTCATTGTACCAAAATTGGCCCGAATTAAACTATATTTTTTCTCATCTTCGAATTTTAATAATAAAGAATTTAATTTGGATATATGCAAACAATTTTTTGATACTATTTTAAAATGAAATTGGTCAAGCTTTGATAATTATGCTTCTCATGTTTGATCAATTTATTTTATAGAATAGAACGATGATGTTTGGCAAAAAAGTCGTTGTAGTTGTCAAAATTGGCCAAAAAATTATATTTGTAAACATGTGATACGACTTGCAGAGAGGTTGGGAAAGTATGAGTTTAATTCTGGTGTTAGATTTATACCCATTGGTCAAAAAAGCGCTCCTGGACGGCCAAAAAATACAGTTCCTTGTTTAAATTTGCAACCATATGAGGTCGTAAGTGAATCTAGTGACGAAGATACTTATGAGTTCTATTTGGATATTCCTGTCAAAAAGCAAATTGAAACTCAAATTAATAATACCACTTAAATTCAGGTTGAGCTAGAGCTAGAAGATAGTAATCAAATAGTTCCAATAAAAAGGGGCCGCGGTAGACCACCAAAAACGGTGTCAACAAAGAAAAGAAACAACTTTTTATATTCAAATATAGCTTATTGTATAATATTTTTAAATATTAGTTCAATATAGTGGTTTATTGCAACGCATAAAATGCGCAAAATTTGAAAACAGACTATGTGCAAAAAATATAATGAAAGTTTTGGACAATGGTTCATTTTCTGATTTCGAAATTTTAGATACAGTTGCTACAAAAAAAATAACAATCAGACAATTTTGTTTAATATTAAAAATTTGGTAATTGAAAAAAATTCTAATAAACAAACAACTATTATTTCGTATGTTATAAATGATTCTTTTTTTTTTTCTTTTCATTTTATTTTTTTTTAATTTTTTCATCTATTTTAATAAAGACTCAAAAATAAACTTTTTTTTTCTATGCTTTTGTATGGGATTTTCAATACAACGAATATAAGAATTTCCGCGCCACTTTTTCATTATCTTCAAAATATCCTTTCATCAACAGCACCAACTCATATACTATATCTAGTAGAAGGTAAAAGTGAATGATGCTTTAAGTAAGAAAAATACAAGGCTGATTTAAAAATGAATCATTACTGATGATGTGATGAGAAATGGATCTATTTTCGAAATTATGATAACATAAATCAATGGTTAGGCCTATTTTAACCAGCTTAGTCAGTAGTGAAAGGATTATGCTATGTTGAAAAGTAGATGATGTGTGTTTGGTTGAATTTCTCAGAGATAAAAACTCTTCGGTTAGATTGAACAAGTCTTCCAATTTTGATGTAACTCTTTAATAAAAAAAAAAAAACAAAAATTATTATCATTTTCTATTATTAATTAAATATCAAAAAATTTTCAAATTCAATAAATGATTTTCAATTGAATTTTAGTATCAAGTTTTAACCTGTTTTGAGTCTCAGAATTTATTTAAAAAAAAAAAATGAATAAAAATTTTAACCCTTCAAGTTAAGGATTTATTTTTGGCATGAAATTTCTTTTTTTTTTAATTTAGCATTAAATTAACATTTTTGAAAAGTATCTCATTTTTATTGCGAGTAAAAACGTTCCAATTTTAATTGTTTCTCAATTTTTCCCACCCTAACTTACGTAACCATTACGAATCAATTTTTTTTTCGTTTGCTTTCTAGGTAAGATCAACAAAAAAATTAAAAAACTATAATATTTTAAAATGAATAAAATATTGGAAAAAAGTGCCAAATCTCTAATTAGTCCTGTGCTGCTAAGAAGCAAGCTATCTCAGAGTAATTTTGTAGACAAATATCGCCTATTAGATGTAAGTCTTAGCACAGACGATTTGGCCGACTATAAAAAGTGAAAAAGAAAATTTTTTATTTTAATTTTTTTTATATTTTTGCTTATTTAGAGGTCATATAGAAAAAGCTATTTATTTTGATGTTGGCTATGGCACAGTACAAACCGAAAGATATCCAAAACCATTTCCTCCAAAAGAGATTTTTCAAAAATACCTTGGCGAACAGGGAATTTCAAACAAGCACCATTTGATTTTCTATGATAGATCTCCTTATGGATTCTTGCTAGCGCCTAGAGCTTGGTGGATCATGCGGGTACTAGGCCATGAAGATATGTCCATTTTGAATGGAGGCTTTAATGCTTGGGTCAAAAGCGGATTTGGCTTGACTGATCAAATTGATCGCTATCAAGTAATTGAACAGTAATAGGAAAGCTTAAAATTCACTTGTTTTTTTTGTGTCTAGAAAGAAGAATATCAAGCTGAAGAAAATTTGAGTCTGGTGCGCACCTATGAAGACATTATTGAAAACATTAAGACTAAAAAGTATCAGGTTATTGACGCTAGGCCTAAAAGTCATTTTAATTCTATAAATCCCGTACTTGGTCTACCCAATCATGTTCCAAATTCGATAAATGTTCAACATAATGAAATTTTTGACAGATCAACTCATTCACTAAAAACACAGCAAGACTTAAAAAAATGTAATTTAATTTAATTTAAGTTTCAGTTCAGTTTTATTTGTTTTAATTTCTAATTTAAGTATTTGAGGACAAAGGATTAAATTTATCTCAGCCTGTTATAGCCTCGTGCAAATCGAGTGTAGCGGCGAGTTCCTTGGCTTTTTGTGCATATCTACTTGGATATGAAATTCCAGTTTATAAGGTAAAATTAGAGAAAAAAAAGCTACGATAATTTAATTTTAATTTTACATTTGACATTTTAAAGGGCTCTTGGGCTGAATACAGCGATAGAAAGGCTGAAGAGGATGTAATAAAGATTGTGAAACATTAGATTTATTTTCTAATAAAAAAAATTCGCTGCGAACAGGATTTGAACCTGTGCGGGAATAACCCAACAGATTTCAAGTCTGTCGCCTTAACCACTCGGCCATCGCAGCTTCATTTATATTTTATTTATTTTGTGCTCAAATTTTTTTTTTTTTAAATAATTTATAGAATTTTATCCAAAAAATTTTACTCCTCATTTTTTAGCTGAAATAAATTTCATTTAAGAATTTTTTTTACTAGCTAATATTATTGAAGTTAATGTTTAAAAAGAGCACATGGTAATTCAACAAAAGAAGTAGAAGTCAAAAATTAAAATATAAAACTTATTTGGGGGCCAAATCATTTCATTGAAAAATTATCATTGTTTATTCGAAATTTATTATAAGCTTAAAATTAACCAAATAAGCGCTAGCAAAATTTTGAAAATGAAAAAAATTTAATTTTTATATGAAATCATATGGAATAATTACTTGGACATAATTCTAGCTAATTTATCTAAAAATTCTAAATATTTTTCACTTTTATATTCTTTGTATAAATTTTTAATTGATTCGTCTCTTTTTTTCTCTCTTTGATCTCTTTTGAATTCAACTCCAACTTTTATTTGTTCTAAACAACATTCTGCAAAATGTTGTTCTTTTATAAAATGCTATACCAATTTATTTATGTCTGGACAACTATTGAAGTTGTTTTTGACAGCCTGATGCCATGCTTCCAAACTGTTATTAGAACGTGGTAAATCATTTTGGATTCTATTGTGTAAGTTCCAATAATTTATTGGAAACAATGAAACTGAACGAGATTTTTCAGTTTTCGGAAGGCCAATATAATTTTTTTCTTTATAACATATTTCTTTAATTTAGTTAAATGCCTTAATAGTGTCCTTAATAGGAATAAATGGCAACACTTTTAAATAATAAAAAATAAATATCAGTCTTTCAGGATCTTCATTCCCAGAATCATAGAATAAAAATTTCTTTCCTGATTTTGTATATTTAAATTCATCCACTATTACCAAATCTATTAATGACTTCTCATTTTTCTCAAAAGGCTTAAATTTTTTTCTTTCTCTATTTATTCTTTGTGTTAGATTTTGAATTGTAGGCAATGAAGAAGCATCATTTGGAGGTATATCAAGTAAAGTGTCTAGGTTTTTCCGAAGTTTTTACTGCTCTGTCTTTGAGATCGTTACATAAAATTTTAGATAATAATTTTTTCGGGATAAGAAACAAAACTTGGTAAAATTTTATTGATAAAATAGGCAAAAATCCAAAATTCAGTAAACCATTCTGGAATAGGATAAACAAATTTAGAAAGGATGATAATTACCTCTATAAAAAAATAATTAGTCACGTGTCAATTTTACTTTCTTTATTGTAATCAAATTTATGCAATTTTTTTATTTTTTTGATAATTATTTCATTGTAAAAAAAAAAATTTTAAAAATAACTTTGTTTATTGCAAAAAATTATTACTTTTCCTAACAAATGCCTACTTATGACTCATCATGGAATGGTTTTTTGATTAAAAATGGAGAAAAACGACACCAGTAGATGACCGGTTAGATTATTTTAAAAAAGAGTGGGTAGACTCAACCAACAACGGCTGGTATGAAGGTAGAGCAATAAAATGTCCTTCGACTAATAATACTCTAGAAATTTATGAAAAGCTTAAATTACATACTTTAAGAAGAGAATGTCACAAAATGCTTAAACATCTTCCGAATTCTTTCATCATTAGAGTCCTTAAATTTTTAATATTTGCTTAAAATATGATGCTGAAAGATCGCCTAAATTTCAATGCTTTTGAAAAAAAAAGAGTTTCTTTCTTATCCTAATAAATATCGTCCAATAAGTGTTACTAGTTGTTGTGAAAAATTACTGGAAAGAATAGTTAACAACAGTCTTTATTCATATGTTGAAAATAATAAATAATAATAATAATAATAAAATATTAGCAATTGAACAATCTGGCTTTAGACGACTAAGAAAGACTGCAAACAACCATATCTAATGATTCAAAAATATCCGAGTCTTTTTGTAGATATAAAAAGGTGTGTGGTCTATTTTTTTGATAATGCATTTGAAAAGGTTTGACATGAAGGTTTACTCTATAAACTAATTAAAACTAAAATAGCTAACAATCTTATCCTTTTGACACGATCATTCTTGTCTCACAGATCCTTTAAAGCAAAAATTAATGACTTAACAGCAAATTCTTTTCCAATTGGAGCAGGGGTTCCAAAATGTTTAGCAATAAGATAAAAATGTGTTCAAATAAATGAAGCTTCACAATTTTCTCTAAAAATAAGAGATTAATAAGATAAACAATATCTTTAGGCTTCAGTTATTAGACAAAACTAAACCCTTTTCTTAAAACAATAAATTTCTGTAACAACTAATTCAAGATACTGCTGTTAGATACATTCTAAAACTTCATCTCAAAAATCTTCTCTAAATCATTATTCCTCGAAGCAAAAGATAAACAAAATATTAATTCAATTGATTACGGATTGAGCAATCTCTAAGAAAATTACTTTTGTAATTCTCATAAAAATAAATAAAAGCTGCAGCAATAATGACAGAATGGCTAAAATGAAGGCCCTAGGCCATTCGGAGTTGCCAAGAGGAACTTTTTCTTCTAAATTACATTTTAAATAAAAAGATACCAAAAAAAATATATAAGAAATATTTCGAAAAATTACAAACCAAAAACAGAAATTTACATATATTTTAAAGAATGGGCAAAATTGGGCAAATTCAGGCAAGTTTAAAAATTGACCAATAAGAACCGTTTTAACAGGGTATAAATAGAAGTGTTTTCGAAGTATTACCAATTCATT
>PJRA01000473.1:941012-952476 GCA_016987375.1 Brachionus koreanus | reverse complement strand
CTTTTTGTTAGATTCTCTGCTGTAAAATTTTGATTCCTGTCAGTTTGCCAGACTTCCTTTTAGATTTTGTACAACAAATAGTCACCTGTTGTACATAGTTAAAGTTTTTGTCAAAACGAATTTTATGAAATATTTGGAACGAGTTTTGGTGCATGAGTGTGTTCAAGTTGTGCCACAGAGAATTTTTTAGATAGATTATTACTGAAGTCAGTCCACTGTTACAGACTCATGTGTTAATTTGCATTAGAAGAAAAAGCCCAGGTGGCGTCTCTTGGACGCCTCACAGACTCAATCGAATATGCATTGGGGCTATTTCGGTTGGGCATTGCTTCTATCCGGGTACATGAAGCTTTTCAGTTCGAGTTAGACCGTACTAACATACTTTGTTCCAGCTCAAGTCGAGCATATTGCTGCCATTGGCGCAGCTTTGTTTTCAAATAAACTAAAACGATTCATTTGATTTGATTTAATTAATTTTATTTAACAAATAATCATAATAAAAAAAAAATTAAAAAAAATTTATGAATTTGCATTTTAAAAATTGCAAAAAGCACTTGAGCAAAATTGAGCGCTTGAAATTTGATCATAAATTTTACTTTGCTAATAAAACTTATATATATAAAAATATATAGAAATATTTTTTTGGTCGGATTAGTAAACAAATTTAACGTTAATTTTATTATAAAAGGGAGGTTCAATTTTGGTCCGATTTTAAAGCTAATCCGACACAAAAATTTTGTATTAGCAAGTTTTTTTTGTATTGAATAGATTATTGATGTAATGGGAATTTAAAATTTTTTGTCGGAATTCCGAAAATTCCGTATATTTGAGGACCGTAATAACAAGGTTAGACTGTAGTTACTTTTGACAATAATAATAAAAATTTACTTAATTTTCCAAGTCCTACTTTGTTTAAAATAAATAAATTAGAAAAACTTTGAAGTAAAAAAAAAAATAATTTCAAAAGATTGAATTTTCGGTAAATTATTTTTAGAAAAATATACGATAATCAAGGATATATAAAATAACCAAGGTTATCCTTTAACGGAAAGATTTATAGAAGAATAAGAAACAAAAGAGACCTTACTTAAAAGATAATCAGAAGAGAGCAACTGGGCCAAATGTCGCCAGGTGATTGAGAAAAATGACAGATATGAAATTTTTATTGACTATGAATCTAAATTAGAAAATATATGATAGGATAAAAATTATGAAAATTTACAGTCTTTTACATAATTCTATCCATTTTTCGAAAATGTTTATAATTTTTTGATTTTTTACTTTTCTCTTATGTTCTGCGCTCAGCTCTTATATCCTAAGTCCATTTTGTCCTCGGGAATCAAGTAAATTGAAATACAAATTTGATATATCATTTTGTAAAGAATTTTATTCTGATTAAAACAAGCTATAGTTTGTTTTAATCGGATGATTATGAATGCAGAAGTTATGATAAAAAATTATAAGTAACAGGGATTTATTAAAAAAGTGAATATTTAGTAAAATGATAGTTTTTTTTTATTATCTTTTGATCAAAATTAGATATGGACGATGACTTTAATGGCTATAAAAGAGACCTAGCTGTTTTTGTCAAAATTTTGTGAACAAACCCGATGTTGTTCAGACACAGGTTGATGTATTGAAACCAAAAAAATAAATGTGATTGAGCCTCATATTGAAGTTGTGGACCACCCAAGACTTGAAACCATAGGTCACCATGGAGTGCGATACCTAAACTACTTTTATCTTTCAAAATAGAATGATTCAGCTTTAGTCAAAAAAAAATTAAGACTTTTAATTGAAAAAAAAATTTTTGTGATCAAATTAATTTTCTAAACAAAAAAATAAAATAATATGAACATATTTGACATAATTCAAACACTAAAACTAAAAAAAATCCAAATAAAATATCAAATTTTATCCAAAAAAAACGATTTCTAAAATTTAAACTAATTGTAACTTTTTGTTATAACAAAAATAAAATGATTCTAGAAAACGTCACATTTCTAATTATAATTTCTGTCGCATTTCTGATAATAGCAAGCATTGTTTATTCAATAGCGATTTATTTTTGTGGCTTATATTTTCTTAGGTCGCATATTTGGCAAAACAAATACAAATTCAAATCAATAAAGAACAATCAAGAAGAACAAGTTTCTCAGACGAATACATTAACAAATCAACCACTTTGTTTTGCAAAGGTTAACAATTTAAACTCAAAGATTATTTTTTACACTGTGAACGAGGTCGATGCGGACACACTAGTTCAATCTGGTACAAATGACGAAATTTACTTTTTAAACAAAGATCAGAACAAAATTGGCGAGTCGAAAAAGCCTTATTTGGCAATCAAAAGCCAAAGTTTTAGTGATTTTGGTGCAATTAAGTATCAAGATGAAAAAGAGATTAAAAAATATGGACTAAAGCGCAAAAAGTCTATCAGTGACAAATCGTTGGTTTTAATTTTTAACAAATCAAATTTAGTTTTAAACATTGATAAAGCAAATTTAGAAAAAAAATTTAGTGAAATTGAACTAGAATATTAAAATAAGCTTATTTATCATTTAATTTTTTCTAAATAAAACAATTTTTTTTATTTTATTTTTTTTTCTACTTGTAAAAATAATTGGTTTTATTTTTGTCTATGAACACAAAACTGTTTTTGAATCGAATAGATACATGTAAATTAAATATTAAAAAGCATGGTTCTGAATATAAACCCATCATAAAAGCACTATTATTTAACTAACGGGTGTTCAAAAAAGAATGCTCTAAAGTTTGTTTCAAAGGTAAAAAAATATGTTTCCATTGACTGAATTTAACCAAATTTTGTACAGTTATTTAATTTTATCTAATAAATAAAAAAATATAAAAACCAAGTTTTTACAATTTTATTTTATTCGGCAATGGTCTGAATTTATTTTAGCTAAAGAATAAAACTAGTAAATATTAACGTATTTTTTTTAACATTAAAGATTAAACTAAAATACATTGTATATTTTCTTAAAGAGTTTTTTAAGAAGTTTTAATTAATATATTTAACTCAATATTATGAAGCTCATTATTGGGTATTTTATCTTCTTAAAAGTAAACAGTACTACTTATGAAGCTTTTTTTAAAATGTTGATAATTTTTTTCAAAAAATATATTAAATTTATGCTTTATCTAAAGTCTATTCTTAGCTTAATGCTGGGTTAAAATTTGAAAATATTCGGACTTTCGTTTCGCAAGATATGACAAAAAGTACATTGCTACCGGATATTTTTGAAGAAAATTCAAAAAATCAAATTTGAGTGTTTTTTTTTATTCCTTTCGATCAAAAAGTCATTTAAAAATGATCAACGGCTCATATTAATTATTTTTTTTTCTTTAAAAAATAAATTATTAAAAATGTACATTAATCATAAAACATCAAAGAACACTCGTCATTTTTAGGCAAAGGTGTTCCGAATGGCCTTATTCTATTGATAAATATTGTAAAAACTTGGTTTTTTAATTTTTTTATTTATTAGATGAAATTAAATAACTGTACAAAATTTGGTTAAATTCAGTCAATGGAAACATGTTTTTGTACCTTAACAAACTTTTGAGCATTCTTTTTTGAACACCCGTTATATAATTCATTAGCTTGAATGTGTATTTGAGGCTTCTACAATTTGAATTTTCTTTGAATCTTTGAGTGTTTTTTATGTGTGTGTGTCTTAAGTCCTTACCTTCCAATTTTCTCACCCAGACTTGGGATCGGCAATGGTATGGTTGCGACTCGACAGTCACCCGCCAAAGTTACTATGGGACGTTCATCATAGACGGCAAACCAGACTTTCACTGAATGTCTGGTCAGTTTGTGCTTGCAAACCTACACATCCTGATCAATAAAAGAATGAACTGATTTCAAAAATGGATATATATGTAAACCAATTGGACTGACTAAGCTAAATAAATCTATGATACTATTAGTTTTTTTTTCTTGTTAAAAGGAAGATAATTTTCCTAAAAATAAAATTTTGAAAATTCATATAATTTTTTGTTTTTTTTTTTTTAATCTTATCAATTTTTTGTATAAGAACTACTTAATAAATAGATTTTATTTTGATAATTGAATTCTAAAATTTGTACAGAATTTTTATCGAATTATTTTCAAATTATACTTTTTGAAAAAATATTAATCAATTTAACATCAACAATTGTTTAAATTTTGCTTGAAATTTAAGTATTATTTCTAATGCTTATTTTATATGCATATTGCTAATGTTATCAATTTAGTATCAATAGCAGACTCTCTAATTTGAAATTAAATAAATAAAATATTAGAATTTTTTAATAAAAAATTTTTTATTAAACAAATACAATAAATAGGAAAACAATATATTTTAAATGATGATGGATTGACATTAAATATTTCTATAAATTTTTTTTTTGTTCAATAATTCATGAATTTTTAACTAATTTTTTAAATTTGATTAAATAAAATTTTAATTTTAAATGAGTAAAAAAAAATTTTCACATTCTTGTTTACTTTTCTCTTTTCTATTCGGCACAAAATCGAATATTCTCATAGACAAGCATACTTTTTGTGTCCAAATAATATTTTGTCTTTGCTTGACTAAAATTAATCAAGAGTGAATCAAGGCCGCTATTCAAATGCGGAAACACATATCTAGAGATGCCATGTGAATAAATATATGCAATGGCTGAATGTTTTCGGTGCACTCTGGACCGAATTCTCAGATTTTTAATACATGGCTCTAAAGATCGCTTCGCATCTCCAAGTTGCATGTAAAGTAACAAAGAAGGTTTCTCGAGATCAATTCCTTTAATCAATTTGGAACTTATTTTATTGAAAACTTTGAAATGTTTTGGCTCGCTTGTTTGGTTTTCAAGTTTTACCTGAATCATGATACATGTAATCGACTCAAAATTATCTTTATTTAATGCTACTGGAATAATAAGATCAATGGCTGGTTGATGCTCTCTGCAATGAATGGCTGCGCACCGTTTCAATCCATTTACCAGATCAATCTCTTTTAACCAAGATTTTGTTTTTACAAAATGATTAAAATTAATCCAGCCATTTAGTAATTGTGCATAATTTTCTATTTGCTGATTTATTATTTTGATTGCACATTTTTCAATCTTAGATTCACAAAGCCATCCATTTTGAGTGTTTGCACAATTATTTGAGCATTTTCCAAATAAACTTTGAATAAATTCACCAACTTTACTTAAATTGTGATACATTAAAGGATAAGACAACTGATTTGAATTAAGAGCTTTATCTTTAGCAATAATAAGAATTAATTTGGCAATCATTTCTCCCTTTTCTCCTTGCGATATGAGTGAAGACTCGACTGTTTGTCTTAAATTTTCCATAATAATATTTAAATTGTTTGATTTATGCATCAAATAAGCTCCAGCTTCAGCTAATATTGGCTCAGACGGATAGTCGATTTCAAAACGACCTGTTTCAGTATCAACAAACGTGCATACAGCCATATGTTTTGCCACTAGCTCTTGACATGTTGATACCAATTTGGGCTTAACTATTCCAATTCTGCAACTCAAAATAGCCAAGCAATCGGCAACACTCAAAATTTTATTCAAATCTTCACCACCAACTAATTTGCTTGCTGCGGTGCTATAAAGTACTGAATAATCAATTGACTTGAATTTTTCATGTGAATTATTTCTGGTATAGACCCAAGATCCCCATAGGACTCGGCCAAAATTGCTAATGTATTCATAAGAAACCGTTTGGCTTATGCTAATGGCTGTCTTTAAAAATATGTCCCAATTTGGTAGCAGATAAATTGGCTGAAATAGCTTTCTTTTGCCTGAATAGACACGAAGAGATGGATCTGATCTTTTGTTTGGCATAAATTCACTAAGTGATGAAAATGTGTCCAAAAAAAGTACAAAAATATTTTTTTTTAAATTAGTGATCAAACTTCTCAAGATGAAAAAATTGGATCTTTGTTGTTCACGAGATTCTAATAATGATGAAGCTTCATCGAAAACAAACACAAGCTGGCGATCACCTTTATAAAAAGACAATTCATCGTCTTTATCACATTTTTTTCCCTCAACTAGATTTTTGACAAAACTATTATCTTCTTGATTAAATTTTTCAAAAAATTCAACAGGATCAAGTCTATTCTCATTCAAAAAATCTATAAATGTATTAAAATATTTTTTGAATCTAATCATAATAATTTCTTCGCTTGTATTGCTAAGAAGAAAGTCGGCTAAACAACTTCTGTTTGGATAGCCGGACGATGATTCAGGTCTCAAACAGCAATAGACTACATAAAAGCCTACATCAACCAAACTGTATGATGCTCTAGACTTGCCAAAACCACTCGCTTGGCAAACTGTAGTAAAAGGTCCATAATAATCAATTGGGTTAAATTTGTCCATTAAAATTTCTATTTGATCCTTTAAGTAAAATTTTGAGTCGAAACCAATTTTTTGATTTCGATAAATTTCAATTTCAAAAGATTCTTTAATCAATTCATTTATTTTATCAGAATTTTCATTTGAAACACTTGATTGCTTCACATCTTTTATCCATTCTTTAAAGGCTATCAATTCTTAAAAAAAAATTATTTTTACAAAAAAAAAAGTAAATTTTTTTAACATCATTTCACAAAATTTAAGTTTATTATCAAGTCATGTTTTCATAAAATTTTATTAAGAATTAATTTTTATTTTTTCCAGGTAACTTGTGGCTAAAAAATTTGATTAAGACAAAAATTCAAGATTTGAGCTTAGAATTCACTCGCCTAGTCAACCTTATCCTTAACTCAATTTCGCTAAACTAAATTAATTAATGCTGTATCAAAGAAATAAAGCATTTTAAATTAAATAACTAAAGAGTCTTGCTAAAAAATTATTTCAATAGAAGGAAATAATTTGATTTTTTTTGTTAATTTCATTAGATAATTGAACACTTTATTTGAATTGAATTATACCTTCATTGTCATAAAAAAATAATGACACTATTCCTAAACTTGTTTCAATTTCAATTGTTTTTACCAACAAATCACTTCGAATAGTTCGCTGAAAATGAAATTTGATCTCTGTTTCTGTAATTTTGTTCAATTATAATTAGATTATACATTTGAATTTGAATAAATTCAAATTTACCCACAATATCCAGAATTTTTTCATTTTTCTCATTAGTTCTACATTTAATGAAGCTATCTAAACTAAACTCATTTGATGAAACACAACAACAAAACTTGAGCTTAAACTCAGCATCCATCTTTAAAAATTTTTTTTTTTTAATTTTTAAAATAAAAGTTTTCAAAAATTAAATGATAACTTAAAGTAAAATATTAAGTTATTTTTAAAAAATTAAAAATCAGAATAAAATTAACTTTTCAAGTCTATTATCATACAGTGATTTTTTGATAACTAATCGAAAGCAATTATGCCTTTTAAATTTTAACTTTATAAAAAAAAAGTTTAGCTTAGTTTATTGAAAAAATATAAATGGCACAGTTAGTGACTTCCCAGGAACCTAATCCTATTTAAGATCCTATAGGAGTCTTTAGGATTAATTAAGATTTAGAATCATAAAAAGTTTTTGATTGAATCTTGTTTGAAATCTTGCTTACTAAGATTTTTTCCTGATATTCCTACCAAGATTCTTAAAGAATCTTGAAAATCAAAAGATAAGTTAAGATAGTATCAAGATCTGTCTTATGTGTTCTTGTAAGATTTTTGATCAAGATCTTATTTTTAGGAATTTTCAAGAAATTGAAAAGATCTTTATAAAGGTTTTTTTCTTTCAAGTATTTTTTATGTAGCCTGATAGGATTCTTACCTATACAATCTTAATTTTTCTTGAATCAGGATTCTTATAGTTTTCTTTAGGAGCCTAGGAGAATTCATCATTAGATTGGCAAAGTAAAATTTTTGATCAAATTTCATTTTTCAAAAATGATCAAAACATTTTAAATGCGCAATTAAATTTAAATGCATTTCTATAAATTACAATCCTTTTTCAAAAGTCTAAAAATAAAGTTTTGAAATGTTACAAAAATTCAAAAATCTGCGATTAAATCTAATTGCACATTTAAAATGTTTTGATCATTTTTGAAAAATGAAATTTGATCAAAAATTTTACTTTGCCATTAGATTTCCATAAGTTGAGGATTTTTAGGGAATTCATAGGATTGTCGAATAATTTTTCTTTTAATTAGAATTGATCAAGAAAATTTATGGATTTTTTCTAATGAGTAAACATTCAATATTGCAAGTAAAATTTTATTAAAATAAGTAAACAAAGTTTTCATTTCATAAAAATATTTTCATAAAATTTATTAAAAATAATGTAATTCTTTTATATATAGTAAGTCTTTAGGTACTCTTACTTTTAACAAGTCTATAAGATTATTTGTGATGATATCATAAGGAATTGCAACTGTATAAAAAAAAAATATCAATTTCTAAAAAATATTTAATTTGTCCGAAATAAGATTCATTGTTAATCTTAAACTTAATAATACCACTTCATTAAAACTTAATTTTGAATATTGAATCGAATTTAAAACTTTTTTTATTTTAAACTTGACTTTTCTTGCTTTGAAAATTCATTTTAAATCAAAAAAGATCTTTTAAGTTTATTCAAGAACTAAATAATCCTATAGGGTTCCTGGGATACACCGTTTTTTACGCTACTTTGACTGTGAATAACTTTATAAATTAAGAATTTTTTTTTTTTTAAGAATTATTAGCAAAAAATTAAAAGATCAAATCATAATAATTAAAGGATCGCATTTAATCCCTTCTCTTTACTGACCTCATTTACAAAGTTGACAATTTCCATTTCATAAATTCAACATTGAAAATGAAATTTTTTCTAAAAAATATTTAAAATGCCCAATTTGTTTAGTTTAAAAATTCAAGTAAAAAAATAATGTGGAAAAAAAATAGTTTGTTTATTTAAAATCGCTGATTCTATAGACAAATTAAAAAACTTTTCAAATTATTTTTCATCATTCAAAGGTATTTCGTGAAAAAATTTTTTATCTATCATTTATTTTAACTATTTCAATTAACGTCATGTTCTGGCGATTTTATGTGAGAAATAAAGGATCTTAGAATAAGTGGTAGGTAGATTACATTACTAATAGAGTTTTGCTTAAAAGAAATTTTTGTACATTGGGTTGAGTTATTAAATTTTGTTTTTTTTAAAAAGTTGTGCATTTTTGATTTTAGAATTTTTCTAACTCTTTTAAAACTTTAAGTCATTTTTTGTGAATAAAATACTTATCAAAATGATATGTCCTACTCTTTGTTTATTTAATTCTAAAGAATTTCAAATTCTTTAAAAATGTCTGAAAAATCTCTATATGTTATAAAATGAAATCTTTAGGTGAAAATTTTGCTACTGTTACTATAGCGCAAAATAAAAACGACCTATCAGCAACAGCATTTACTCTTGAAATATGTCTAGTGGAAGGTGAAAATGTACTTAATTAATAAGGGTATTCTAAATCAGAATATTTTGAGTAAAGTTGTTGAAAGCAACCCAAGATTAGTATTCGCCAATTATCAAATAATATTTACTCCTTACAATTGATGACATCTCATAACCTTAATTTGATAAACAAAGCTAACCAAGATCTTACCCAGTTGTTTCTCATGATTTGAGAGATTTTGGTATTAATTGACGCATTCAAATTTGTAGAAAACTGACGAGTGATTCATAATGTTTTGCAAAATTTTCAAACCTAGATTAAAATTTGAACAGATATTCGGACAGAGCTGAAATTTAACAAATTTATTACAAAATTTTTCTTGTATGTTTATTTTATGTTAAGTTCTGGAACTTATTGATTCGAGTGTCCACGATATCTATTCATAATTTAATCAATGTTTGAAAATTTTGAAAAACATTATGACTCACCCTTTACTTAAAAAAACTCTATAGATGAACCGTTTTTCAGAAAGATCATTACTTTTAATGAGAAGTGGCTCTATTTTCGAAATTATGATTACAGAAATCAATGGTTGGACCAATTTCAGCCGGCCTAACTAGTTGTGAAGTCTTTTGATACAAGAAGAAATAGAATTTTCTTTTCATTCAGCACATAGCCCAGACATTTCTTCTGATTGTGATCTCTTTCGCTTAATGGCTCAAAAATCGGTAGAAAGGCGGTATTTATTAACCAGAATCGAGTTAAAGAAGAATGCTATTAGTTTTTTGGCTCCAAAAGCCTTGATTGCTACAAGAGAGGAGTGAAATTGGTGACTAAAATAATGTTTTTTATTTTCAAGATAACCTAACTATTGCTTTATTTTATTGATAAGATAAAAAAAATATATAAAAAGCATAATTTTTGACTTGACATAAAATTTAAAAAAAAATACAATTTACCTTCATTGTCATAAAAAAATAATGACACTATTCCTAAACTTGTTTCAATTTCAATTGTTTTTACCAACAAATCACTTCGAATAGTTCGCTGAAAATGAAATTTGATTTCTGTATCTGTAATTTTGTTCAATTATAATTAGATTATACATTTGAATTTGAATAAATTCAAATTTACCCACAATATCCAGAATTTTTTCACTTTTCTCATTAGTTCTACATTTAATGAAGCAATCTGAACTAAACTCATTTGAAGAAACACAATAACAAAACTTGAGCTTAAACTCAACATCCATCTTTAAAAGATTTTTTTTTTTAATTTTCATTCTCAAATTTTTGATAAATTATTTAAAACATTTTTTTAAAAATTTTAAATCAAAATAAATGTAACTTTTTTTTTAAAAATAAAAGCTTATTTCCTTAAATAGATTTCAATTATTATTTTAATTCGGGATAATGTAATTTAAACCATATTGTAATTATAATTTTTGATAATTAAATTAATTTAATTTCCACTCTAATTTAGACGGTTGACCATAGCTAATTCTTAGTTACCTTGATTGTAATACACAAGATAAATCCTGAGCCAAAGAATTATAATGAAAATATCATCAAGTTTTGATTCTTTAATAGGATCAGATTTGATGCGAAGAAGTTTTAATTGACAATTAATTTTTTAAACCCCAAACTCTCCGCTTAATGAGATCAATCTACCAATTCATCTTGTAATTGTGTATAATTTTCTTAGTACTGATTTTTTATTCTGATTGCAAATTTCCATCCATTTTCAGTTTCTTCTATTTAACTTTCTCAAGATTGATATGCAAATTAAATTTTGTTTAGTGTTCAGTAAGACTAATTATCTTACTATTTAAAAATCAAATAATATGTGTGTGAAAATCTTAGCAAAAAAATTAAACATTAAAAGGAATAATTCTCCCACGCTAATTAAAAATGAAATGAATAGTTTTCCCAGGCATTGTGAATTTTGGAACAAAAAACAAAAACAAAGTGACTTTTTTTCTAAGGGCCTAAAAACCGTTCTGCAAAAAGTATCAGCTGATACAAGGTATGTATCACTCAAAT
>PJRA01000473.1:921718-932320 GCA_016987375.1 Brachionus koreanus | reverse complement strand
AAGTTGTTACATTTTAAATAAATATCTTGATATAAATTCAAAAAATTATTCCTAAAAAAATCTTAAAAAATAAACATTTATTTTTAAATAAACAAAAAAAATTTAAGATAAATTTTTGAAAAATTTTAAATAAATTAACCAATTCCAATCCAAATGCTTAAGTAATAATTAAGGATTGCAATCACCTATTATACATCACAGCCAGACCAGATATTCACATTCTAAAAGCTAATTTTTCAATTTGGACTTTTTTCTTTTTGGAAAAATGATCTTAATCCTAAATTTTAAAAATATTCATTTGGTTTTGTTGACTTAAGTTATAAAATAAGACGAGGTGGCCGAGTGGTTAAGGCGATGGACTGCTAATCCATTGTGTTTTGCACGCGAGGGTTCGAATCCCTTCCTCGTCGAATTTTTTTGTTGGAAACTGTTTCAAATTTAAAAAAAAATCTTGAATTAAATGGTATTAAATGGTAAATATAAAATGGTAAAATTAAATGGTTAAAAGAGTATTAAATCAAAGTTCTCTGACAATCGTCTTGTAAATGGATGCCTTCTGATTGAAAGCTTTAATAAAAATCGGAGTAAATGTATTTCAAAGAATAATTCTCAACACAAATTTAATTAAATCAGTTAAGATTTTATTTAAAAACATAAATTATATCAATTTTTTGTCAGACTTTACATTGGACATAGCAGATGGCCCAGCCACATCTGTCTCTACTCAAATGAATTTAGCTTGGACAAGCAGTCAAGCTAATAAAATATCGAAAATAAGACCCATTAATGAAGTTGACAAATCACCACAATTCAACGACGTATCAGATAAAATTCTTATAACTAAAGTTCTCAACCTGGAACTAGAGAATCAAGCCCAAAAAGCGATAATTGATGAGTTGACAAATAAACTGAACGACCTCGTTAACAGAGTTCTTACTATAGAAAAATGAAAATGCGTATGCACTCAGGAACAAGACATTGTGCTCGACTCACCTACTAATAAGAAGATGTGTTGGAAACTGCTGTCACTAAATCAATAAAAGGTAAAACTGAAATATCAAAAATACCTCAAACTCAACAAGAAATTTAAGTAGTGAACAGTATCATTGTTTAGCAAAGAGAGCGTGAATCTAAGAGTTCTAATGTCCTATTTTTTGGAATTGATCACTCAAATAAAAATGATAGTAATGAAAGGAAAACTGATGACCATAAAAAAATTGATGAAATATTTGATGTTCTTGGAAAACCAAAATCAAAGATCAAAAGCTTAATTAGATTCAAAAACAAGTTGAATGACCAAAACAAAATTGCACCAATCTTAGTTAAACTTGACTCTGAGCTAGATAGAGATCAAATTTTGTGAGAAGCTAAAAAGCTGCTTAAAATGAGTGAAAAATTCACGAATATCCTCACTTAGAGTATGCTATTCCTGTATGGTTCCCATATCAAGAGAAAGATAAAAGAATTCAAGAGACTTGTTCAACGAAGAGCTACTCGTGCTATCTTCGGTTTTAAAGATATAAACTACAACGATAGACTAAAGGCTCTAAATCAAAGATATCACTTCTTCACAAACCGTGTAGTAAATGGCTGGAATAAGTTGGGAGTGGATGCAGTGTCAGCTCAATCTAGCGATATTTTTAAAGCAAAAATAGACAAAAACTTTCATTTTATTTTTTGCACATAATCTGTTCTCAAACTTTGCGAATTTTATGCCTTGCAATTAACCACTATTCTATACTAAAGATTATTCAACAAGACAAAGTGTCAAAAAATCATACCGGGAAGCTGGTGAAAAAATCATGTTGTCAAGCTCCCCAATAAAAGAACCTATTTTTTAGATGAAAAAATATAAAATTCAAAGTTGTTATTTTTAAAATACGAAAAAAATTATTTTTACATGGTTTTTGAGGAGAAGTAAAATTTTGATCAAATTTCAATTTTCCAAAATTATCAAAACATTTTAAATGCACAAATAAATTTCAAATTAGATTTTTGAATTTTTCTAATATTTTTATTATTTGATACTATTATACTATTTGATATCATTTATTGAATTCAGAAAAATCGGCTTGTTCAAAAAAAGGACACTACCGACATTACCGATAAACATTCATTTCAAACTTTAATGAAAGAAAACTAAATTAATCATTTAACTAAAATTTATTAAAATATTTTCAGAATTTCAAAATGTTTATGGAAAATTGTTATTAACATTTAAAATTAAAAAAATAAATAATTTTTTAGAAGAAAATAAATTTTCTTTATCAAAAAATTTTTCTCACACTCGCCAAAATTTTTTTTATCTTAATTTTGTTGGTGATAATCTAGTTCTGCCAGGTAGATTTTTCATAGTATATTTTAGCCAAAATTTTTTCATATTAATCGATTCTTTCTGAATAAACACCTAATTAATTATCCTAAATCAAATATGGTAACAATTCGGATCTGAAGATGAAATTGTTACTAACGAAGTTTCTGATGCATTAATAGTGGACCCAATATTCAGGAAAAAAGGATGCGAGGACGGCCTCGTAAAGTTTGTTGAAGAAAATATTCAAGACAAGTCAAAAAGGTCAAAAAGAGGGAGACCTTTTAAAAATTTATAAAAATTATAAATATCTAGATTTTTTAGGTGCAATGTAAAAAATTTTGTATGATCTAAATTTTTTTATTTAAATAAAAAAAATTTGAGTAATAGTTTAATTTAAGTTAAAATATAAAAAAAAATCATAGATCAGATATTCGCCCTGAGAAATATCATAAAATAGTGAAACTGTACGTTGTTTCTTAACTTTAATGACTTTAACTTAATAAAGCTTTTGCAGGAGAAATTTGAGTTTAACAAAAAGACTCGTTTAATTATTAACAGTCTTGAATGAAACTGTACTTAAACTGTACGAATTTTTTTTTTAAAATAATTAAAATAAGATTTTTTTACATTTTTTAAATGAATGTTTAATTTTAATTTAAAGCCAAATTCCAACCTAAAAGTCTAGCTAAAGCATTTTCTATTTTGAACAAAATTATGCACAAATTTTAAATGATGAAAAAATTTTTTTAATAAAATGATAAAATGATAAATTTTAGAGCACATTAAGGATTCACAGAGACTTTTAAAATTCAAATTATTTTATTACTTCGTTTTATTTTCTTATTATTGTCTATTTGGTTTTAATTCAATAAATATTTCGCATACAAAACTATTTAAAATTTTTGCTTAGAATTTTTTAGCGAATTAACTCGAATTTTTGAGTCAATTAAATAATTTATTCTTTTTTTTTTTATATAAATATTTTAGAAAATTATTATTTTTAAAGAACATTTTTTTGTTAACCATGAAAGATGAAAAAAAAATAAAAAAAAGAAAAAAAAATGTATATATATATATATAAAATAAAAGCCAACTATTTTAAATGAATTTCTTTTTTTTTCAATATATTAATAGACAACAAAAATAAATCCTCAATTAAATTTTCCCTCACTGAAATCCCCTCGAAGTTTAAGACCCCAATACCAATTTTTTTTTAAATCTAATTGTGACCAAATTAAATGGCATACAAATTTGACAATCGTTGCTTCAATTGTGGCGGAACTTGGTCAAAAAATTGTCTCCAATTTTCATCTCCTACTTGATTTTTAAAACCATTCAAAATCTGATTTTTAAGTAAATTAATAAAATTAGAAATAAAAAAAAAATATTCAAAAAATTTACTTTATAAAACATTTCTTTCAAGTCAGCCTTTGGATTGTTCCATGAAGCGATTGCGTCACAAAAAAACACAAAGTCATTGACCACACCTGCTGGATTTAGAGTAATCATGTGACATATGCCCCGGAAAGCTGAGTCCTTTTCTTCATTATCTCTAATTGATCTCAAAGAAGAACACCATACCCGAATAAACGACTGTAAATAGGGTGCAACTTGTTGCGGACAAACTAACCCCAATCTTCCGATGGTAATAGCTGTATTCTCTAGCAAAGTCTTTGGAGTATTTGGCCTATTTATTATTTCTACTAAGGGTTCTAAGAATAAGCCCATAAATTGACTCATTTCTGGTCCAAATTGTATTGCTATTTCGCCTATGGCCCAAATGGCGTTATTACACACAGATATAAATTCCGGGTTCAAGTTCTTGCTCAGTATTTGAATAAAGTCATCTTTTTAGAAAAAAAAATCTAAATTAATTTTATTTAAAAAAAAATTTCGGCGATATTCTAATTAGTGAACTAAAATTCACTAATTTGTGATCATTAAAAAGAAAAGAATAAGCATAATTAAATTATTACATTTTTTTGCTAGAAAAAAATAAGTGAACTAACAATCGTTATTTAATTTATTAATTTAATTAAATAAAATTTTAATTGAATAAAACAAAATAATGTCCATAAAAAAATATTAATTATATTTTTTTGTTGTGTTTTAGAAACACGAATTGTTGTGCTTGTTGTTGGCATATTGTACACAAAATTTTTCTTTCCTCGGACTGTTGTGTACGAGTAACTCTACATTCAGCCTTAGTAGCATCAGATGATGTTATCAAAATAACATTCCTTCTTAAATTCAATTGCAGATTTTTTAACATATTAACTTCATATTATTTTACAATATGCCAAGAACAAATAATAAATGAATACGTTAAAAAAGAATAGAGTTTAACAATTCATTCCTCTAAAACACATAAGAAAGTAAAATTAGTATTTAATAATTGACATTCTTTAATTTTATTCAATTAACATTTTGAGAATTAAATGAAATACTAGGGTTAAAATAGATTCTAGGATAAGAAAATTATAGAGATGAGATTAAATAATCGAGAGTGTAAGAAAGATGGAATAATTGATTAAATAAAGTTTTGTATTTCTTGATCAATGACTAAAGGAAAACAAGAAAATATCCTACAACTTTTAACGAAGGCTTTCTAAGCAAAAATGCAGAAAAAAAAGAAATAAATTTTTTACTTACTAAATTTCCATTAAACTTTTTTTTTGTTGAATTTTGAAAAATTGTTTCTAATAGTTCTTTTATTTAACACTAGAAACACCAAACGAGTCAAAATGACTCGTTTGAAAAAATTTTAAGCCCTCGTATCTTTTGAATAGATTTTTCAAATAAATATGTCTTTTTTGAATTATGTAGATTTTAAAATATTCTTTAAAAAGTGAGATTTCTTTATAAAATTAATATAATTTTTTTATAAAATATTTTTGAATTAAAAAAACATAAAGAAATTCTTGGTGCTTCTAGTGTTAAATTATATCATGCGACTAACACAATTGTGAAAAAAGAAAAAAAATCTTTTTTAATCCTTACTTTATTTTATTTTTTACATCATCCTCGCAGTATTTACTGAATTATATATATGTAATATTAAAATTGTAAAATAAGAAATTTTGTATATTTCCTGGTTAATCAATCAATATCTAAGATAATGAAATGAAAATGATGTTTTTAAAAATTGACTTAAAATTAAGATTGGATAAATCTTTGAGCGTTAGGCAAGCCATAAACGGGATCTCGATTAATGGTTGTTAAATGCACTACTACTAATGTTTAACAAAAAGATGTGGTTTTATTTATTTATTTATTAAAAATATAGTTTGGGGTTAAACCCGGGCAGTTTGGAATGGATCTTAGTCCTTCCTTTCAGCCGCCTTGAAAAAAAAAATTTTTAAGTAGCTTTGTTTGTCTTTTTGTCTAATATCTCATATACAAAATTTAAAAGCAAGAGAAAATAGATTATAAATTATGTAAATAAAAATTAATTATTTTTTAATTTAGATTTCGAAAATTTATAGCAGGAATTGTTTCTCTTTAGATTTTGTAAAGATTTCGAATAATGTTGTTTGTAGATGTGGTTTTAGATAGGCCTAATTGTTATGCAACTCAAATGAAGGTAACAGTGCTTGTTAGAATAAATAAATAAATAAAGAAGTCTATATTATTTGCTAAATTTTTTAGAAATTTAATATTTTTTTTAAAGGAAATTACTTAAATAAATAAAAAAACAGTAAAAAAGTAATAAAATATTTTTTAACTCAGTAATTTAACAAAATTACGTTTTTTAGAATTATCCTTTAACATATATATATATATATTTGGTGAATTAGATATGATCACTTTTCAAAAATATCAAAGTTTAACTTTTTTATTTAGTTCACAAATTAGGCTATTGGCAAAATTTCTTTAAATTCTGAAAAAAAATTTTTCGAATAAATATTAGATAAAAATCCTCATTCAATTAGCTAATATTTAATTAGAAATAAAAACATACTTAGAGCCGGTTTTATATTTTCAAAGCAAGCTTTAGTCAGATCACCTAGCAAAGCAAATGAACTTTGTCTAACCTCTGCCACCGCATCCTAACAAAAAAAATTGTTTTTTAACAAATTAAAGCTTATTGACCAGAACAGATAAATTAGATTGGTTTGATAAATATAATATTTTTTTTACTTTTACTTTCTGTATTATCTCAAATAAAGCTAAAAAATTCATTCAATATAAGTTGAAAAAATAAAAATAAAAATCATGAACCATTAAGCGTTAAAAACATGTTTTTCTCTTTGTTAAACAATTAATTTTCTATTAATGACTACACTAATAAAATTTAAGTAATATTAATCATGATAATAGAAACAGAATTGAATGCTGTTCAAAATCATCTGTTTATTTAATTCTAAAAAATTATATAAAATGAAAATTTTAAAATGAAATTTTGGTACTTTTACGTTCTTTTTGAAACAAAAACTTATCAGCAACAGTAGTAACTCATGATATATCTAGTGGAAGGTGAAAATGAGTCTAAAGTAAAAAGGCTACAAGATTGGTTGGAAAAATTTGATGGTGGTATTACTTAGCTAATGACCTTTACACATCACAATCAACGATATCAGTCATCCTCCCCTTAATGTGATTAACAAAGCTAATAAACGTTGCCTAGTTGTTCCTCATGATTTGACAGATTTTGGTATTCAATCAATGATGCATTGAAATTTGTAGAAAATTACTAAGTTTATAAAAAATCCTCAAGATGAACGTTTCAGAGGGATACTTGTGATGACAAGTGAATATGGAAATTATGATAACAGAAATCAATGGTTGAACCTATCTTACTGAGCTATTTTCAATGTGACTAGCTATTTTAATATTTTTGACTTAACAATCTACAATCGGATATAGATATTTTGAAGATTTTTCCACCCTTTTGAACTCTCTATCCTCTGCTTGCATGACTAACACAAAAAACATTCGCCAATACAATGATTAGACTGAAATAACCAAGTTTAAAAACAAGAAGAATACGTGAATATCTAATCCAAATGCTCCAAATGATTGTGAATTTCAGAAAAAGTATAAACTACAGCTTAAGGACTAGGTCTAACAGCAAAAGGTATAATCTAAGAAGAAATTCCAAGAACGGGACTTATTAGACTCAAAGTTGATATGTCTGATAGCAATTTATGATGTGGGACATACTATTGTTATACAGTAATTAAATATTTTGTTGAAAAATATTAATCAGAAATTAAATATTTTTAATAAAATAAAAAAAATTTATCTGTTCTTCTAAATTTAAAATTAAAATTCCTACTTTCATTGACTGGTAGAGTAGTGGTAAAATTTCACTATTGGCAATCAAAGGTGTCATCATTGAGCCCATTCCTTCGGCTAGTCCAGACAATAAATCAAGTGCAACAACCATAAAATCCTTGTCCGGATATTCATACTGATCTGGATGTTTAGAATGCAATTCACTTAATTCAAGAGTTTGTTTCACTAAAGTAAGACATCTTTTGTATACCGGTTCACAGTATGGTATGAAACCGGTTTGCAGAGCAGTGGCCACACTTGACAAGCATTCAAGCAAAGGAAATAAATTTTTGTCTTCATCTCTAAGTGAGTTCCATTTGTCGATTAGGGGCGGCATTAGTTTTTCGATATATTCCGACTTGTTTAGATTGGAGCCGACCGAATCGGCCAATGTGCCAACTGCATCGTACAATATAAGCAGATTTTTAGCTTGATATTTACGAAATGCTACGACTAAACAGTCGAGTATTTGTGGTAAAAACGGCACTAGTTCACATCCGGCTTCTTCTTCCAAAGTGGCAAATGCCGAACAAGCCGCTTCTTGAACTCGTTTATTAGAGTCTAAAATTTTCTTAAGCAATTCTTCTACTAACGATTTTAAATAGGCTTCTGGTGGTTGATGCACAACCCAATGTGCATATCTACTCAAAGTCCAACAAGCAATTGATCTAACCAAAGGTTTTTTGTCGCTTAGACACTGAATTAAATAAGGTACGAGTTGACTTAGATGAGCAGTTAGGCCCTGAAAGCATCCCTCGGCCACTGCGCCAAGAACCAGTATGCCCGATTCTTTTATCTCCCAATTTTGGTGGAATAGAGTCTCTTTTAGAATTGGCAGGAGTACTTCAAGTATTTCGTCATGGAATATATTTGACAGCACATCTAGACCAGCTGCTGAGCATTTTCTCAAATTCCACTCAGATACAGAGTCATCGTCTTTGTCTGCATCAAATTCCTCGTCTTCGTTCATTTGATCATCGGACTTTTGCTCTGTGCCATGCATTCTAGTTGTTCTGTGAAATCTAGGCCGAATGTCTTCTTCCCTATCGGGCACATTTTGATCCTCCTCTATGTCTCCTTTGAGCAAAATAATGTCCAGCTCGGAATACTTCATGCATCTGACCAGGACTGGAATTAGATTGTTCACGTGAGGTTTAAGTACCTCGTAGCAAATGTCTTGATCGGCCAACACCAACCAGAACTCGCATGCCTCCAACGCCACTGTTTCGTCTTCGTCCTGAGTTCGAATTATCATAAACTGAATTATGGCGTTCATGTGCGGCATTAATTTGTCCACTTTTACTTCAAGCAGCATTACCAATGCTTTGCACACATTTTTGCGTACTTCTAAATCTGTGTCATCAGCCAGCACAAATAAATTCTTATTAAAAAAACGAAAAAAGTTTATTTAATTAAACACTCAGAAAAATAAAAAAAAAACATAATTAAGATTTTTTTTGTCATTTAAATTTTTGTTAGATTTTACAATTTTGTCAATTTTAACAAGTAGATAAAATCGTATTTTTTTGCACATTTTTCTCTTAGTAGAACTACTTTTTTATGTTATAGCCGAATTTAGAGCATTGTAAATCTATTTTGAATAATATACAAAAACTAAAAATTTTAAATTTAAATAACTCTTTTTCTAAAGGTCATGGAATAGCTTTCCAAAATATATCAGCTGATACATGATTTGTAGTCGTCTATACTCTTTCAAGAGATCAATGTTGAAATTCAATTAATTCAAGCTTTGCTATATAAAACAGCACGAATTTAATTTTTCTTGATTTTGTCAAAGCTAATATTTTATTTTTTAAAGAAATAAACTTTTTTATACAATTTTGATTAACCGTGTTACATTAAAACTATTTAGATTAAATTAAAGATTAATTATAAAATCTAAAGATAAACTCTTTGAATTGAAATGATATTTTGAATTGATCATCAACTTCAAGATGCCAAAAAATGCTTGGTTTAGGGACACTGCGACAGCTTATAAGGTTGTTGCTTATTAGAAAAGAGAAAATTGTATGCGAGGACACAATTTTCCAGCTGTGAACAGGTATCAAGTACAAAGAGAGCCCCGTTGTACATTTTACTCGATCAGAGAATACTAGAAATAATTAAATAATGAAAGATTATAGAAAATTTGATAAATTAGGCAAAATGAAAATAATTTTACATTTTTACAATTTTATATTTTTAGATTTTTGGTGCAATATTTAAGAAATTTTTTAATTTTTTTTGTTTGCCAAATAATTTGAAGGAGTTTTTTTAATTTTCTGAAAAAATGCACAAAAAATCTAAAGATATGAAAATGTAAAAATTTAAAATCATTTTCATTTTGCCATAAATTAGAGAGTTCTTATGAGAACCTAAAAAGAATATTGACACTTTTTTTCTAATTATCTTCTAAATCATTTTTTTTCTCAGATTTACTTTTAGTAATTTTAATCGATGCTTTAAAAATAAAATTTTTTGCTAATAAAAAATTTGTAATTCTAGGTTGAATTAAATTAAAATATTGGTGTCTAAAATTTAACACATTAGTTAACCTAAACAAGTCTTTAATTGGATCTATCACATTAAATGCATTTACTCTCTTTAAGAAACTAATATCTTTATTAATTTTATTTTGATTACGACATTTAATTTTAATCTAAAATTATGAAATTTTTTGCTTTTTTTCTACACAACAAATAGAATGCATGAAAATAACATGAAAATAACATGGCAGTAATGGTATGCCATTTTTTTTTAATAGAAAAATAGTTTGATTAATTAAATGTATAAATACAATTGTTTCACAAATAAGAAATTTGAATTATGAGTCAAAACCAGCAAATATGGGGTTAAAAACTCGAAAGAAAAGGCGAGAGCGTGGAGATCTGATTCATTCAATTTCTTTAAAATTAACAACAAATACAATCATGTCAATTGGTATTACGATGCGGAGCTTATGAGTTCAGTGAATAGTGAAGGACCAAGTGGATGACTAAAGGGAGCAAAGC
>PJRA01000473.1:870934-885780 GCA_016987375.1 Brachionus koreanus | reverse complement strand
TGTTTTGGGATCCAGTTGTTAAGACCTATGGCGATTACAACTATGAAATGGACAAAGTTCAGACTAAGTATTTGTATGCAACTGATTTGGCGCCTTTGTGGTTCAATGTGACACCACCAGTCGATGATGAACATTTGCTAAAGAGATACAAGAGCATTTTGTTTGATTATGTGTCGGGCATTCCGGCTTCGAACATAAACACACACCAACAGTGGGATTTTCCCAACGTGTGGGCTCCGTATCATCACTGGACTGTGGACTATTTGATTAGAAGCAATCGAGCTTCACAGGCATTGAATATAGCACAGAGATTTGTCAATACTGTTTATTGTGGATGGAAGAAAACAATGAACATTTATGAAAAGTATGATGCTGAACGACTAGGCGAATATGGACAAGGTGGTGAATATGTGGTCCAGGAAGGCTTTGGGTGGACTAATGGTGTCGTAATTAGTTTCTTAAATAGCTTTTCTAATGATTTGATTTCTAGCTGTGATGCTAATACGGAAAATTCATCCTCTAAAACAAATATTAATCATTTTTTGTTTGCTTATTTAGGAATATTTTATTTTATTTTGAATAAATTTTAGATGTTTACAGTTCACTTTTAAGTTACATATATCATAGATAAAGATTTATTAATTTAATATTTTATTTACCTCTTTTTTTTTGTTTTTTAATAAACTTTAAAAACTTAAAAAAACGTTTTAAGTTACCAAACACATTTATATTATTATAAAAAGAAAACAATATTGATGGCAGCGCTAATATTTAAGCTCAATAATGTAAGCTTGAAAGTTAAGTTATCAAGAAAACTTGATGACTAAGCAAAAAAATTTGAATTTGTTCAACATAAAAATAAAAGTTTAAAAGTAAAAAAAATCTAAATGATCAAAATTGAAAAGTCTTTGATTAGAAATTAAAAAAATAATAAATCTTCGATTAACACTTCATTTATTTAAATTTTATAAAAAGTTAATTTCTTTAAAACATAAAATAATAATTTTGACTTATTAGAAAAATTAAATATTGAAAAATTTAAATCAATTCTTTTAAGATTTTTTAAATTATTGTAAATAGAAAGTTTTAATATAGTGAATTTAGACATTGACATCTTAATCACAAATTTTGTTTATCAATCTTGAGTAAAAGAATCCAAACGTTTTATTATTAGAATTTATTATTAGTTTCTATTAAATTTTGACTATTCATTAAATTATAGTAGTAGAAGTAGAAGTAGTTGATTTACTACGACCCTAAAAATACATTTATTATGTATTTTTAGTGGTCTTCTCCAATTGTACTTCCGATTACAAGAAAAATTTACACCATTCTCAAAATTAATAGTTTCATGTCTATTAATTATTTTAAATAATTAAATTAAATCACCTCTCATGCGCCTACTTTTGAGATCAGTTAAGTTAAACATATTAAGCCTTGTGGTATATTTAAATTTCCGAAGTGAAGGAATGATCTTTGTCGGTCTTCTTTGTATCTTCTCGATTTCTGAAATATCTTTCTCAAGAAATGGACACCATGAACTAATGATAAATTCTAACTGAGGTCTTACTAGTGCTGTGTAAAGCATTCTTAGTGTGTCAATGTTCAAATTCTTGAAACTTTTAGCTATCATACATAAAATACGATTTCCACGAGTGGTACAATATTTTATATGGTTTCCCCATTTTAAATCATTTTGAATATAAACACCTAGATCCTTTTCAAGAGTTGTTTTAGTTAATTTCCTTTTGCCATATCTGTTATAAATTGTACACTCAAAGCAGGGTTTTTTTATGCCAATGTGCATTACACTGAATTTTTCGATATTTAAATCCAAAGACCAAGTAAGTGACCAACCTGAGATAAAATCTATGTCTTTCTGAAGTAAAAAGTTGTCTTTGAAACTCTTAATAATAGATAAAATTTTAGTATTAATAATAAAACACTTATTAATTAAACGAGTTGAAAGATCATTAAAATCAATAATAAAAATAATAAGGTTTCAAAACAGAGCCTTGTGGTACTCCGCTGGTTACTTCTAACCAGTTAGACACGGACAAACCTATAACGACTCTTTGTTTCCTTTTGCACATGAAATCATTTATCCAATTTGTGATCAAGTCTTCAAAACCATATGCCTTGATTTTGAAAAGTAACAGTCTGTGCGATACTCGAACAAAGGCTTTCGAAAAATCAATGTAAATGACATCAATTGAAGAGCCTGTGTTGAGAGCTGCCTTGTGGTATATCTAAAATTTTTCAAATTTCAAATATAAATTTAAAAAAAATCTTAAATTTTTACATTTTAATTTTTTTATTTTGAGTTTTTTTGTCTTTTTTTTTAACTTTCAATACCCTTTTTCAACTTGGTCTTGGTTAGTAGAATGCCTTTCTCTAAGAAAATGAACCATTAAGCCAACAAAAATGATAATCAGAAGGATAAAGATCTTGCCTATATGCTGGATGAGCCCGTTTAGCCGAATGACTTTAAAAAAACAAACAAAGGGTGGAAAAAACTTTCCAAATATCTCTGCAGTACGGAATGCATTTTTAAACTTATCATCAAAAAATGGGGGAGTGGCTTCAAATGGATATTAATTGTGATGTATATGATCAACATGATGCATTCACTACTTCTATTTTTGCCATTGTTCTTCTAGCTGTATGAGGTTTAGCGTTATCTTGAAGCGAAGCATACATTCTATCTAATTGTTCAGAGTTCTGCATTAATAGCATGACCTTCTGGAACCAGCTAAAAGTGTTTTACCCCTTGAAAATTTCACAAAACACACACAACATCACTCTTTTATCATAGCTTCGTCTTTTTACCATTAGCTGAGTTGGTTGAAATGGGCCTAACGATTGATTTTTTAATTGTTCGAAAAAAGGTCTCATCTTCAAAATTAATGATCCGTCTGAAAAACCATTCATCATTTGATAATTGGCGAGCAATAAGCGTGGGGTTACTTGCTCTCAACAGTCATACGCAGAGTATTCTGATTCTGATTGAGAATGAAAAAATCGAGCAAATTTTTTTAGCAAAAAGTCTGATTTTTTTTAATTATTTAAGAAAAAAAATTTGATTAAATCAATCAATTCAAGCAAAATTGTTTATAAGTTTTAATTAATTAAAATTTTTTTAATCTAAAAAAAAATATTGATTGTTTATAATCTTTTTTTTTTGTATTTCAAAGGAATCCGTATACTAAAATTTAAAAGAATGCATTTCTAAATAAATTTTCTTATAGCTTCAAATTTTATTAATAAGTGTAACAAATAAAACAAAACAAATAAAAAATCTCATCGAGCCATCAAATTTTAAAATTCCCTGCTTTATTTAAATAAAATGAGAAGCGTCAAGAAAACCATTTTAAAGGAATAAAATTTAAAACTTTTCTAACAAACAAAAGCAATTTAAAAAATGGGTTCTGGTCGTTCTCAATGTTGTTATGCAGCTATACCTGTTGCTCCAGCTCCAGTACCTATGCCACATCCTGTGCCTGTTCCAATGCCACATCCTGTGCCTGTCCCAATGCCACAACCAGTGCCTGTACCAGCACCTGTACCTGTGCCAGTTAATCCGTGTTGTTCGAAATTGCCATTCGCCGGAGGCTTAGGCACCCATTCTCTTAACTTGGCTGGATATTCAGGCTTAGGTTTTGGAGGATATCCAGGTTTAGGTTTGGGAGGCCACTCTGCTTTGTTTTAGATTTTTTTTTTTAAATCAAAATTTTTTTTTTTATGCTTCTAAAAAAGATTTTATTAGTGAAATCTTTTTTACTTTTATTTAAAAATATTAACTCGAGTTTATTTTTAAAATTACATTTAAAATAAAATAAAAAATGCTTTATTTTATATTATTATTATTATATTTTTTAATTAAATAAAAGATTTTTTATATTTTGATATTTTATATATGTGAATGAAAAAGCAGCTTTATTGAATCTAATATTGGCGTTTTTAGGAACAATTTTTCTTGTGGAACATTAAAAACAAGTGGTTCCTCAGTAACTCTTTCCAGGTCTTTTACAATACCATTAAATAATAATTTTTTGAAATAATTTCTGATTTCCGTTGTATTTTTATCATATGATAAGCCTAAACTAGTGAACAACGATTTTTTTTTCAGTTGTTATTCATTCATATGGATTTAAAATCATATGAAAATATAACAGACATTTTTATCCTTGGATTTTATCTTAAATGATTAATGTTACAAAAAGGGAATTTTTATTAATATTGGTTACTAAACACGCATATACTATAAATGAGAAATTTCAATCAATTAATTAATTAAACTCTTTTTACTTAGCAGTAGTAGTTTGGCCGCCGATTGGCCGTGTAGAGCTGTAGCAGCCGATTTCATTGAACTTATATTAAGCCATTTTAAAATTAGCGGTTGACTTTGATTTCACCACATTTTCTGGCAAATTAGAGACAACGATATTTTTGTTGCCCTCTTTTGCACCTTTTCCAACCCATTCACGTCCATTTTCATACTTGGATTCCAAACCTGCCTTACTAAATCTAGATGAGGTCTCTCCATGGATATATACAATATTACTCGCAGTCTTTCCTCTCTTCTTATAAACGTTCGCTTTAGCATTCCAAGTACCCTAGTTGCTTTTGCACAAGCACTTTTCACTTGGCGGGTTCACTTTAAATTTGATGAAATCATCACTCCAATATAGTATAAAATTTGAGATGCTTTTTTGTGTATATTTATGCCATGCATTACTTTACATTATATTTTTGAGTCATCTGCATACAATTCCATCGATTTGTTGCCATCTAATTTCTCTAGTCTCCGCTCAATCATATCCTCTTTAACACTAGAAGCACCAACGAGTCAAAATGACTCATTTTTGATTTTTGGCCGCTAAAATCCAAGTCAATTTTAATAATTTGAACATGAATTTTTTTTTTAGCATAAAAATAAGAAAAATTTTCAAAATAAATTAAATTCAAATAAAAAAAATTACGTTTTTGTGCAAAATCAAGTATATACTACTAGAAGCACCAAGACGAGTCATTTTGACTCGTTTGTTTTTCTTTTGAAATTTATTAATTTTAGACTTCACTTAATTTTGACATAAATTTGAAATTATGAATTTTGTTCGCAAATCTGCTCTAAGTGCTAAAGATTTGATAAGAAATCTTGCCGATATCGATACTGATGACTCAGACGCTGGCTCTGAGTACGAAGACGAACACATTTCTGATGATGAATTTTTTGAATTTGATGATGATGTTGAATTTGTCGATTCAGAAGAAGTTGATTTGGAAGCTGATGCCCCCAAAATTGATGAGGCAATTGAAATTGATTTTCGATAAATCAATTTCAGATACTATTGTAAATTCAACAAATCAAGAAGCCGAAAATAATAATGATTCGTTTCGATTTAGTTTTGAATCTTTTTATATATTTATTGCCGTTTTGCTTTGTCGTGGAGTTTTTTGTAGCGGTAAGATAGCAAGATTGTATGGTATTCCAATAATATCCGAACTTATGTCGAAATCGGTGTTTTGTAAAATTATGAAGTTTATCAGGTTTGACGACAAAAAGACTCGATCTACCCGAAAATCAAAGGATAAATTTTGTCTCATACGTAAAATTTGGGATAGATTTATTGAAAATTCTCAAATGTGTTATCGACCAGGACAATTTGTGACGATTGATGAACAGCTTTTACCATCAAAGTCAAAATGCCCATTTATACAATTTATAGCAAGTAAACCTGACAAGTTTGGGATTAAATTTTGGTTTATAGTCGACGTTGATTCCAAATATTTGGTAAATGGATTTCCCTATCTTGGTAAAGAGTCTGACAAAGAAGATGGAGTTTTACAAGGAGAATTCGTAGTAAAAAAGCTAATTTTACCATACGAAAATCTTGGTCATTGTGTTTGTACCGATAATTTTTTTACATCTCTTACTTTAGCAATTGATCTTTTGAAAAATAAAACAAATTTGATCGGGACTATTAAACGTAATAAAAGAGAATTACCTTCGGTTGTCAATTTCAAACAGCAAATTTATGATAGCCTTGTTTATGAGCACGATACAGGTGTTTTACTAAACATTTACCAAGGCAAGCATGAAAAAAAAGTTTCATTGATTAGTTCGTTTCATGATTGAGTCTATGTAGAATCAGAAGACTACTTTTTAGTCAAGAAAAAAACAAATATTGTGCATGATTACATTTCGAAAAAAGTTGGAGTCGATCTTATTGATCAAATGGCTAAGTTTTATTCGGTAAAAGCTCCAACAAGACGCTGGCCAATGCAGGTATTTTATAATATCATCAATTTAGCTTGCATCAATAGCTGGATTTTATACAAGAGTGTGAATAAATGCAACATTTCAAGACGAGATTTTTTGATCAAAATTATCGAAGAAATCAAAAGTAATTACAAAAAAACTTCTGTTTCAACGTCATCTGGTACCCCTCGTAAAAGAGCGCTCGTAAAAGAGTTTTGAGTCAAGAAAATCAAGAGAATTTATCTCCTAAACGTGTGTCATGTCAAATTCGTCTATGTGGTAACTATAAAGCGACAAATTTTTGTTCAAAATGTAAAAAAGCAGTGTGTGGATTTTGTACAAAAGAAATAGAGAGTATTTGTAAAAAATGTGATTGACCGTGGGTATTTTTTTTTTTTGGCTTAAGAAATGACTAAAATTTAAAAATTTATCATTTTTATTCAATTAATTTAATAATTTCAATAAATATACACATATAATATATGATTTATCCTTTATTTTTCATAACGAGTCATTTTGACGCGTTTTGGTGCTTCTAGTGTTAAGCTCCCGCATTACATTCTCAATATCGAAAGTAGAGGAAGTACGTAAAGGAAAAAGGCATAGTATCATTAGTCTTTATTAAAGACGGAATGAAACTGATTATTCAACAACTCAGCAGTCAGTCTTTTGTCACTTGTAACTTCACCCTCTTTTGTTCTTAAAATTCTTATTTTTTCCTTTACTTGTACTATTTTTCAAGGTCTATTCTTACAATTTTTTTTGAATTGGGTGTATGATACATTTTCAATAAGAATTTTAGTCCAATTAATTTTCTACTAATGAAAAACTTTCTACATACGATAAAAAAAGTTTCAAAATAAAAATGAATAATTTTTTATAAATTTTTGGTCTTTTTAGATTGAAACATTCGCTTTCTAATATTCATGAGGATAAAATCTTGAACCAAATGACAAAAATTACTTGTATGAATTGACCTATTGTCAATGACGTCAGTAAAAACCAGTATGGCAATTTTTTTAAAACTATCTTTCAATTGTTGTCAATGGTATAAAGTCGAAAAAAAAATTTTGGCTCGAACATACTGGCTATTCTTCATGTCGACTAATTTGGATATAACAAATATCTATTATAATATTTATATAACAAATATTTTATATAACATGTTTTATATAACAAATATCTATTATAATATTTATTGGATATAACAAATATCAGATTTTTTATAATTGTAAATATATTTCTATATTTTACAATGTAATTTAATTTCTTAAATGTAATCTTGTATATTCCTTTTTACAAAATATTCTTGGCTTCAATTGACTTTTATGTCAATTGTAAAATTCTCGAAAAAAAAAATTTCTAAATTTTGCAATTTCTACAAATGCTAATTTAATTATAATATTTTGGATCAGAGAAGGAGTTGACTTAAAAATTAAAAATTCTATAAAGTTAGAATTTAAATTAAAATTTTTTTTATGAAAAAAGCTTATTTGATATTCTATATTATACTTTATCAAGCCTTATCTAATATGTTATAAAAAATCCCTTTTCTTTACCTAACCCGAGCCCTAAACTCTATTATGTCAGCATTTTGTTAAAATAAAGCTAACCATTAAATTAACCCTAGTTAGACAAAGCTCAATACGACTATCGACATATTTCGCTTAGTCAAACTATGGTTAATTTAATGATTAGCTTTATTTAACATGAATTTTCTTAAAATCAATTTATCTAAAGCATGAAAACTTATTAAATTTAAAATGGTCTAATTAAGTGAACCATTTCTTGGAAAAATAAAGTACAAAAAGCATTTGTCTGGTCTTAGATGTAATTTTATTCAATAAATGTCCTTAAAGTATTCATAAAAGAATCTTGTTTTAAATATTTAATGGATGAAAAAGTACATAAAGAATAAAAAGGGATAGGGATGTATCAGATTTTATTTTATTTGTTCTTGTTCTTGTATTTAATAAAAATTGAATAAAAATGTATGAAATTCAAGGAAACATGATTGATGGAGGAATATAGAGAAGCATACTAGGTTTTAATTACGTCATTGACAATTGATGTATGAATTTAACTCAATAGGTGATATTTTAAACATTTAAGATTTCAAAACAATAGTTTCTCCCTAAAAACTTATTAACTAAAAACTATAAACTTATTTTAACAGTTCCATTCTGAGCAGCCTGAAGTTCTCCTCGAATTTATTTAAGATGAGAGCGGAAAAATAAGGCTAGTAGCGGTACATCTAAATAGATGTGTTTTCTAGATTTTTATTTCTCAAAAACCCATTCTAAAAATTAAACCGATTCAGACTTTTTTGATTCAGGCATCTTTGTCATCATCTTGGCAGCTGAGTTTTTGCTATTTCCAATCGACATTTTGAACTAACTGAAAGATGTGTCAGGACTAGTAATTCTGTTCCACTGCTTACTAGACTGGTTAGAATACAGTCGGGGTTTGAATCGAGATTCATCAATCATCTTACGCCACTTTTTAATTGCTACCTTGTCATTGATTCCTTTTTCTCAAAAATGTAGTAAAGTATTTGAGTCTTTTCCTTTGTTCATAATAAGAACACCTTATCCTTGGATTTCGTTTTATTATTTATTTATAAAAATAAAGAAAAGTAGCAAAAAATCAATCATCGAAATTATAGAAAAGTGAAATTTTTGATCAAATCTAATTTTTCAAATAAGGATCATCAAGCCTAAAAAACTCTACAACCTTTCTTAAAATTATTTATTTAAGCAAACTGCGTAAATGTATAATTTTTTATTTTACAAACTCATTTAACACATAATTATGTTCAAACATTAAATTACCCATTAACTCTATTTCTAGGCATCGAAAACAGTTTTTGATTTCATTTAAAAACTGATGTGCACATAAATATTTAAAAAATTTAAAATTCAAACACATACAAGCTAAGTTTTTTTTTTTTTTAAATGTGTTTTTTCGTGACACTTTTTTCTTTTAAATAATTAAATCGATTTGTAAAAAATTAAAATTTTTGAATAGCAATACTCGGCAAATTTATTAATAAAATATTAATATTAATAATAACAACAAATTTATCTTATTTAAAAAAACATAATTTTATTTTCACAATTATTTTTTATATTATTATTTATTATTTCAATGAGCGCCTTTTAAAAAAAAAAAGATTTTTTTTGTTTTGCTTTAAATTTAGTTAAATATTATCCTTTTTTTTTATATCTTTGAAACATTATTTTTAAATGTTCATTTCATTAGCAATTCAATTCATAAGATCACCACCAGTTCATCGATGGAATTAATTACAAAAAAAAAAACAAAAATTTACAAAAAAAAATTTATTTATTTGTCTGACTTCAATATTAACATCTCAAATAATAAAATAAAAATTGTATTTAAATTTTCTAGATTTTTTTCAGCTTTTTTGGCAATAAAATTCATTATTCGTTTTCATTAGAGTAATTAAAATTTAAAATAAATCATTAGATCTTTATCTTATTTGATAAAGAACCTAAAATGCATTGAATGGTTGCTATCAACGTCTTCAATTATCCGGGTTTAGAAGAACACTTTTTGAAGATTTGATTACATCAGAAATTTATTTTGAAGGTTTCGATTCTTTCCGAAATTTATTTGATAAACAAAATAGTGGGTTTTCAAGAAAATTAATTGACATTTAGACATTATATTAAAAAAATAATTTAAATTTGTCAAATACTGACAAGTTTTTTTTTTTTTTAAATAATTTAATTTTAACAAATAGAAACTTATTCAAAAATAAAATACTAAAATCAAATAGAATAAAAATTTGTTTAATTTATTGAAATTTTCAATTCTTTGAATGCTAAGTTAATTTTTGGAGCCAAAGAAACAATCTAAATAAATTAATTTTTAATTAATTGGATTTTATAAAAGTAATCCACCAAATTTACCTTTGCAAACTTTTCAAGAAATTCTCTGTTTCTATTATTTAGTGAGAACTCGTACACCAACGCTTTAGTATAATACTCCCCAAGTGTTATTAGCAGTTGGGGCTCCTTCATATTTTCACTAAAGTCTAAAATAAACTAAAATAAACATTTTTCTCTTTTGACTTAGTCTTACTAAATTTGCTCAAAAAAATGGGTATCATCAAGGCATACTCTTGATCTGTTAATTTAAGCTCTGATAGACCGGTATAGAATTCAAAGACTAAATCTTTGACTAATTTGCTAGTTATTAACTCGAATAAATTACTATTTAATACTGTTTTTTCATCAAGCATATAAAAAATGTTTTCATTTCTAAACAATTTTATAGTTTTCGCGATTAGAGTAGAAAAAAAGCCCTCACTGATCACAAATTTGAGATCATGTTTGCTTATATTTTTAAATCCGGGCAATTCATACACTATGCTAAAAATACTCTGAACATGCATGGCCAAATGAGCAAGATACTTTTTTTTTAAATCATTGATAAATTCATTTTGCATCTGATCTACTTGACTATTTGATAATAGATCACTCATTTCGGTATCTTTTGTTTGTTCTTTGAAAACTTGAAGTGTTTTGTCTCTTAAAAGACAGAGAATGATTAGTTGATTTTCGCTGGACGAGTCCGAAGTGCATTGATCAAAAATTGGTAGAATTTTATCAGTGGTGAGGTTGTACCGGTGCAGTTTGGTCTTGCTTAGAAAGTGCTGTAGCCATAGGCGTATGGAACACTGGTCTTTTATTGTCTGTTCCTTTTTTTGTTTAATCTCTTTGAGATGATTGGGGATCCGACCGATCCGAACATCCAGAAGCGACATGCCTGAGCTCACACACAATTTCCACCGGCAATATTTACATTTTTTTCTCCCTTTAGGAAACATTTTACAATTTTTCTCTTCTCGACAAACATAGTATTTGTGTTTGGACAAACTTCGCTTAAAAAATCCCTTGGACACAAAATAAAAATACTTAAATTTATTTGCCGATTTTACTTTACTTTGCATCCTTCACAAGAAGCGACACCATAGTGAATGCCAGTGGCTTTGTCGCAGCAAATTTTGCATTTTCCAAAGTTAAAAACAGCCTCGTATTTAAAATTCTTGGCTCTTTTTTGGTTCAGATAGTTCTCATGTGACAATGTGGCAATAAGAATTTTTTCATTTAATAGCATAGCTTCAAAAAAAATTTCAATTTTTTTTTATAAACAAAAAAAAAAATTTTAGTAGTTTTTTATTTAAGAATTAGCAAAAAAAAAATAAAAACTATCTAAAATTTGATTTGAGAAAAATTTGATCGAGTTTCAAACAACATATTCATTTGAAACATTTTATTATTTTTTAACAAAGTGTGTTTGTCTTGATTTAAATTTTAAAATATGCTTTTTTAATTTTGTTTATTTTAGAAAGAAAAATAAAGAGTTAAAAAAGTAAATTTATTCATAATAAGCACAATTTTGGATTTTTTTTTCTCATTTGAGCTAATGACAAGTTATTTAAATTTTATTCTATTTTTAGAAATTTTTGTATTAATTTGCCAGCATATTATTTTATGGTGTGATTGAGTGTAAGAGGGAGCTAGTATGCGTCATTGGTGATTTTTTTTTGACACCTTTCGAGTTAATTGAATTTAACCGGTTTCGAAAAAAAATTACTTCTAAGTGCCGTACTTCATTCAAAAGATAAAATAAGCAAAAATAGGTTAAAATTTAAATTAAAATTTATCAGAAATTTAGAACAGGATTATTTTTGTGTTAACCAGATTAAAGGTAAGCTATACGAGTTTGAAACTCTAAAAGTGCATTTGATCTAAATTATGTGAATTAAGCACGAATTTGAGAAAGTACTAATTTTTTTACTTGTTGAGACATTTACATGAAAAATTTCATTGGAGTGGCCAAGAATTTTGATTTTAAAAAATAAAAAAGTTCAACACTTAGAAAATATTAAGTTTTATTTTTTATATTTTGAAAAATTCCAAGTTTCAAATGTGATTACATGTGAATAAATAGCAGATTTTGAATGTTATGGATATAGATTCGCAAGAGTATTAGATAACCGGTAAAGTTATTGATGCTGACAAGGCTGAAAAAGAGCTTAAAAAACACATAATTTAAAAATAAATAGCTGTTGTATGAGCATAAAGAAAATGATGTATTTCGAAGAAAGACCACGAAAGGGTAACTTTCACAAATAGATTATTGAACAAGCAAAAATTCATATTAAAAACAGAACATAAAATTAAAATAAAAAATTCCAATAATATGTTAAAATCGTTTTTTATCTAATTATTTTAGTTAACTGTTAAATTTACTTATAGCAATAAATCAACTTGTTCAAAAGCCTAAGTACCTGGTAGTCATAGTAAAACTAATTCTTTCAAAATTCAATTGCATGATAAAATTAACAGCAGATACTTTTTTCACTTGGACAATGACCAAAATGGATTGATGGATTTCTAGTGAAAAATGTGAAAAGCGGATATTTGGAGATTATTGGCCTAAATGACTAAAACCAAATCAATCATTATATTGCAATAAATGTATCTAAAAATTTAATTAATTTTAGAAATTAAATATCTTTTGTCTTTTTTTGAACTAATAATAGTCTATTTTAAAATAAATTTTTATGTTATTTCTTTAATTTACCTCACCACTTTGTACGTTCTCACTTACAGTTTGCAATAAGTTCTTAATGCTCATTTAGAAAAAGAAATCAGTGAACTTGAAAAAGTTCAGAGAAGAGCAACAAAAATCATTCCTTTCCTTCGTAATTACGAATATGACAAAAGACTTGAATTGCTAGATTTAACTGACCTCAAAATTAGAAGAATGAGGGGTGATTTAATTCAGATCTATATGATAATAAATGGCTATGAATGTGTTATTGCTTACTAATGAAATGAACTTTTCTCCCAATCAAGTATACAATTTGAGAAAACACACAAAATGCATGGTAAGAGAAGATGTCAAAAATTGTATGCATCGTTATCATTTTTTGACAGATCATGTTGTTAAAATTTGGAATAGCCTTTCTGAAGAAATAGTTTTTAAAGCTAGAAATGTTTTTTAATCTAGACTGGATAAATGGCTTAAATGGAATTATTTACTGTAATAGCTTGTAAAAGCTTAACCCTTTATTGGGTCGCAGTATTTTTTACTTTTACTACTACTATCTATTTAATAAAATCGAGATTAGAGGCTACCAATATTTGCTTCGGTCATTTATCTCGAGTCCAGTTGGTTTAGCGTTGTTCACCAAATCTTGTCTTTTCATATGCATATGTTCTTCTGTACTAGATATTAACTCCAGATCATCCGCAAAGTCTAAGTCTTCAAGTTTGGTTGTTAAACCTCATTGTATACCCCTGGAATTTACAGTTGTTTTCTTCATTACATAATCAATCACTATTAAGAATAGTAAGTGCAAATATCTGGTCTGTGCATCCTATCCCTCTTCTAAATCCTGCTTGTTCTTCTCTGAGTGTAACATCCAAAGAGATTCTGATTCTTTCCAGAATTATGCTGAAGAACGCCTTGCTTGCTATTGGTAGCAGTGTTATTCCTCTCCAATTATCAGAGATCATTTGTTGCCTTTCTTTGGAAGTTTGACTATCAGGTCTTTTGACCAGTCCTCTGGTATAATTTCTTATCGCCATATTCTGCTGAAGAGATCGTGTAGTACCCCTATTGTGATCCTACCATCAACTTTCAAAATTTCTGCTGTTATCCCGTCAATACCGAACTTACCAAGCTTGTTCTTCTCTGAAAGTTACCACATATTGCATTAGTGATCTCGTGAAGCATCTGTAGGTCTCCCTTTGAGCTGGCTTTTTCTGCTTCGCTGGCACACTGGTTTAAATAATTTCTTTTGTCCCGTCTTGCTCCTTTTTTCACAAGCCTATTTTTTAAACTATATGATGCTTCCATTTTCTCCCGAATTCGGTCAGATTTTGCTTGAAGCATTTTTGACTTAATTTCCCCTCTCTCAGCTATTAGGCCCATGTCTCATCCGATATCAATCTTTTTCTTTCATGCTTTAGAAATCCGAGAGCCTCTTCCGCTGTTTTGCAGTAGGCTTTACGAATTTCCAACCATCTTTTCTGAATATCCGTATCCTTATAGTGTTCAAATTTTTGTAGGCTCCTTTTAAGCTTGATAATGTATTCTGTTTTGCGTTTGGGATCTGCTAAGCTTCCAAAATTGTATTTCTCTGCTGCATTTCTCTGATTAATTAATTAAATTTGTGTATATTTTTGTGCTGAAACATTGTTCCACCTATACAGAGAAATGTGCATAAACACTAAATTGGACACCACGATCACCATTGATGATTCACAAGTCGAGTGTGTAAACGAATTTACATACTTACGAAGCACCATTAGTACAACAATGAGAGCACAAAGAGACATTAAGAAAAGACTCGCTAAAGCAAAGATTACCTTTGCTTGGAAATCAACCAGCTATAGCAATGAAACAAAACTCAAACTCTAAAATTCTGTAGTAAAAGCAATACTGATGTACGAAAGTGAATGTTGGAGAATGTGTGGATCTGATAAAAGAAGTCTGAATACCTTCCATACTGGAAGCCTGCGAAGGATTCTGGGAATACACT
>PJRA01000473.1:858021-870921 GCA_016987375.1 Brachionus koreanus | reverse complement strand
GTAACATGGAGGTCAACAATCATGAAGGAGCTCACCGAAATGGGAATGACATGGGGAGAAGCAAGGGTGAAGGCGAAAGATCGACTTGAGTGGAAAACAAAAGTAATGACCCTATGCTCAACAAGGAGTAAATAAGGAAAAAAAAATATTTGCTTTATTTGTCTCTTAAATACTTCATGATTTGTTTTTCTAATTTATATTTTTAGATAAAAACAAAATAGAATTGACAAAAAATAAATTTTATTTAACACTAGAAAGCCCGGCTGATTTCTCATAAAAATTTCAAATAAAGTTATAAAGATAAATTAAACATTTTCTTTGAAAATTTATTAATTTTCTAAAAAATTACAATCAATATTTTTAGCTAATAAAGATCATTCTTTAAAATTTTATTTATATGTGATAAAATCAAAGTTTTAATTTTTTAAAAAGGGGTCTAAAAAACACCTCGGGCGTTCTAGTGTTAAAAATGAATTTTTTTAAAACATTTCAAAAATCTAATATTGATTACCAAATCTAATGAAAAAAGCTTGATATTTTTGTTTTTTGTTTTTATGCATTACTAGTGTAATTATTTTTTTCATTATTGTTGAGCTACGGTGAATTGAATAACTTACTAAGCGTAATTGAGAAGAATAAGCTTATTTCTTACACTTTGAAAAGCTTTTCTTTGCTTCAAAACCATTTACAGTCTTTGCTTCAATTACTTCACTACTCAACTTGTTCCAATCATCTAAAACACTGTTCGTAAAGAATGTTTCGCGTACCATGCCATTTCTAAAAAACTCTTTTATTTAAACGTATACTCGCTTTTCTTCTCTGTGAGACTGTATCTGTAGGCCCCAAATTTTGTGCACAATTTTTATTACAACTTTTGTTCATAGAGCAGAGGTCAATTTTGTTAAAATTTTATAAAATTTTGTTCATTTGAATCATGTATCCTGTTTTTCTTCTTTCTTCCACAGGACTGTGACCTAGATTTAGAAGCAATTCAGCGAAATTTAGGTATTTCAGTTAAAGAACCATTCATGTTGCTCTTTCTTGTACTTTTATAATCATTTTGCATATCCTTTTTATCTAGAGAGTTCTAAACCGGTACAGCATATTCTAAATGAGACCTTACAAATGTTGTTAACAGGAATTTGAACGTTCGAGCATTTGCACACATTCTAAAAGTTTCATAAATACCTTAGAACAACGATATTGATATTTTCTCTCCATTTAAGATTATTTTGCCAAACAATTCCAATATCTTTATTTATTTTCGTATAATTTTAATTTTTGCCTCTCAGACATATTTTTTTTTAAATTAAAAATACATTCAAAAAAAAATAACAACAACATTATTTCATTTTAAATGTATTTTCCGATCGCAGTCGGATAGTTATAATTTACTCTTTTAGTAAAATATATCTCAACTTTGAGAAAAAAATAGATTAAGTAATCTTAAAGAAGAATTTAATTGAGCTGTAAAAGTTCGATTTTTTCAATCATACTTAAAAAATAAAAACAAATAGCTTGGTACCCCAAATTTTAGTCTAAACACTAAAAAGCTTGGCTGATAATTAATAAAAATTTCAAATTTTGTTATGCAGATAAATTAAATATATTTTTTTCAAAAATTTAAAAACAAAATGCTTAGTTTTTAAAAGCTTTTCTAAGATATTTTATTTCAATTAAAAAATTTTTAAGTTTCAATTTTTTTAAAAACCCCTCGGGCTTTCTAGCTTTAATAACTTGATAGAAATTTGAGCATGAGACAAAGCAATAAGACGAGGTGGCCGAGTGGTTAAGGCGATGGACTGCTAATCCATTGTGTTTTGCACGCGAGGGTTCGAATCCCTTCCTCGTCGAATTTTTTTTTTGAATCTAAAGAAAATAAAATGTTTTTATAATTTGAAAACTGAATTGGAATTTCATGTTTTTTTAATATGTTGGAAACTAAGTAAAAGTAGTAGGTGTAAAAATATACTGAAATTGATTTTTTGAACCAGTATGCAATATTAGGCATTTGGTATTAAATTTGGTATCTTCAGCACACTTTTCACAATTAGTTTTCACAATATTTGAAAGATCATTTTAAATATTTAAAAATAGAAGCAGTCCTAAAGACCGACCCTTACTTATAGGGATCCACTGACAACTTAAAAAAACTTTTTTGAATTTGCTATAATTTAATGTCAAAAATAAATAAGGATTCTTTTGTATTCTCTCTAAATTAAGAAATTATTGAAATTATTTGAAATTACAAATGCTAATGAAAGCAATGAAAAAATATTATGATCAAGAGATTGAATTTGCCCAACTAGTAACCTTTAATAATTTCTTGGAGGGAGTTGAAAAAAACATAAAAAAAGTGAATCTAAAAAAATAAAACATAAACAAAAAAAACTATTTTTAATTTTGCTAAAGAGAGAATTGAAACATAAAATTTGAAATAATTTCTATTTTCAGTTACTAAAACATATACTATCTTTTATTTTTTTAAAACAGTGACTAAAACATTAATAATTTTTTTGAGTTAAGAATATAATTTTTTATATAATTTTATAATTTAATATAATTTTCTAAAAAAGAAAAGCTGGTCCCTGGTATGAGAAAGACTGACTTGAACCCTTTTTTAAACAAATTTTAATATGTTTTTGTAACTCTTTTGTAAAATTTTAAAAAATATTGTAATTTTTTTTTATGTTTTATTCACTGGAATTAAAAATTGATTTATGTTTTTATTCACAGATTTTGAAAATAAAATTTTCTTTATGTGAAGTTCTCTTTTTATATGTTTTATTAACATTTTTTATGTTTTATTCAACTTCATCCTAATTTCTTGGATTTAATTTGGAAATCAAATTATATTTTTTTTGTTTCTTAATTTTTATAATTGATTTTTTTTTGTCATTAGTTTAATTGGAATTAGATTACTCTATCATTTATTTCTTAAATTATTTTGTTACATTAAATATTTTGGCATTGTTTGATACAAGAACTAACTAAAATTCCAAATAAATTATTTTGTTTCGTTGTATTTATTTAAAAAATAATTTAACGGGTTTTCAAAACTTATAATCAAACATGCTAAAACACTCGAATTTTAAGCTACTTTAAGCTAGAAAAAAAATGTCAAAATTCAGTGTTTTCTTATCATAACTTTTGAATGGATCATTGTATCAAAATAATTGGCCTAATTCGAGTAATAAACAACATCCAAATTAAATGATAATTGATTTTTTTATATTAAAAGTTAAGTTAGTTCTTAGCTCTTTGTGAATTGTTTTGATACTTGTTTTTTAATGGGAAATATTTGATCATTCTTAAGATCCGATTTTGCATTTTTTGTATTTCAGACTTTTGATAACACAAATGTTCTCTGTAATTTATTTTGGGGTCTAATTTTATACCAAGGAATTTTGGATTTGGCTCAAGAGGAATTTGGGAGTTCCCGATCTTAATTTTCATTCTGCACTCTGGTGAATGTTGAATAGCAGGTTTTCTTTTCGTTGATTTTACCGTATTTTCTCACGTAATATCCTTGGGATATTAAGCAGGACATGTCTTTAAAGCCCACGGGTAATTATATGAAATTATTGCTTTTTTTAAACTTTAAGAACCCTCGAATATTAGATGAAACGGATATAATTTTTATTTATTATTTGATTATTAAAAATTATGTTCTTAATTATTTAATTGATATTTGAAAATTTTTTATTTACAAAAAGTTTTACATTAATTATAAAAAAATGGACTTATCTATTTAAAATAAAATTAATTAAATAAAATATTTAAATACGCCTGAACATTAAGTTCAATGATATTCAACATTTCAGAGTAAAATTACCTTGTTTCACTTAATGTCACTTAAAGTTTCATATAATTTCCTAGAGACATTAGATCATGTCTCATTTAAGTTCCCAGTGGGATATTACGCGAGAAAATACGGTAAATCCCCATTTTTTGCAGTATTCAATGATCTGTTTATTGCCTTTTGAAGAATCACTTGAATCACTTGTCTCTCTTGCTAGCTATAGATGCCCAAATTCATAGGTCATCTGCAAACAGAGCTTTTTTGACATCAGGAGGAACAGTCTTAGCATAGGCAACATCCTTAAGGAACTCCATAGTTGATAAACTTTATGGCTTCGTTGTTTATTAGATTCATTTGAATCAATTTATTAACTATTTATTAGAAAATAAGAAAAATGATAAAAAATAGAATTAACATTTTATATAAAAATTGATTGACATGAATTAAAACAATCTCTGATACAAGAGAATAATGTAATAATAAGTAAACACAGCAGTAAATTTCAAAATGTTCATTTAATTGATGTTTTTAATTTAAAAAAAATTTTGATAAAAAATATTTTTGTCACTTTTTTTTTCTAAAATTTTGGCTAAATTAATTAATAAAAAAATTAATGAAAGCAAAATTTCAGTATTCTAAAAATCAATTAAAAAAATTTATTTGACACAGCTTTGATCTTACAAAACAAATTTTTTGGTTAAAAATTTTGATTAGATTTTTCTGATTTGCATGAGCTAATAAATTCTAATTCGCTAGATTAATAAAGATGCGATTGAAATATTTTTTAATTAAAGTAAAATTAAAATATTGACACAGTTGAAATAACCGATTGCGTAAATTTAAATTTTGAAAGTGTTTAAAACCAGCATATTTTTTTTCTTTTTGGAATAACATTTGAGCAAAAAAAAATGAAATTTTTAGTTATATCCCTTAGTATTTGTGAGATAAACAATTTTAATTTTGATTAGTTTTTATTCAATTTTTATTTTTAGTTATTGGAATTACAAGTGCAGCTAGAAATTGTTTTACTTGTACATCATGTCTGCCAACAGATAAAAATAAATCTGAATGTGCTTTGAATTCTGACACTTGTCGAGTACGATCTTTTCAGCTTTAATCAAAAAATTATTAAAAACTTAAATCAAATTTTATTTTTTAAGCAAACTTCATTTAAAGTAAATGGTGTTAAATATGTTCAAAGAGCCTGTGAATCTTTGGCCATTTGTGAAGCATACAAAATGAATCCTAATTTAGATTCGGCAATCACTCAAAACGGTTTGGTCACAGACGTGGAAACTAGCTGCTGCAGTGATGATCTGTGTAATTCGGAAGAAAATATAAATTCGGTTCAGAGCTGTTATTATTGCGCCTATTGTTCACCACTTGATCGTACCACTGTTCCTTGTGGCTCAAACTCTGACTCGTGTCGAGTAATTAAACAATTTTTAAATATAAAATCAATTAAATTTTTGGTTTTTAGCAAACTTCTTTCATGTCAAATGGAGTTGCATTTGTTCAAAGAAGCTGTGAAACAACTGCTCAGTGTGATCTGTATAGGGCTTTTCCTCAGTCAGTTGTGACTAAGTTGGGAGTCTCTGGTGGAATTGCCAGCAATATTGTAACATCGTGTTGCACAGAAAATTTGTGCAATTCCTCAAATAATTTGCACGGGCGGGAAAAGCTTATTTTAATTTTCATTTTAGGGCATTTTATACTAAAATTAAGGAATTAAATGTAATTTGTATATGTTGTTTAATAATACTTATCGAAATAAAGATTAAAAAAGATTTTCATAATTATTGAATTAAATAAAAAAATTTTTTTCTTAAATTTTTATTAAAGTGTAGTAAAGTAGTTTTTAGATAAGTTTGCTGTCCAGGTAAGTAAAAAGATGAATGTGAATGCATTTGAAAATGTCCAGGAACGCGGCACAACAATACCTTTTACTTTGTTAAAATTTCGCAGCAATAACTACGGCATCTAGCAAGTTAAGGCAAAGAATTAATTAATCTTAGTAATTGATTTATCAATCGAGAACAATATAACAAAAATTCCTGTAACTAAATAATAAGAATGGACAAAAAATTAAATGAAATATATTTTTTTTTATATAAAAAAACTTAAATAATTTTATTTTTTAGAATTTTTTTTATTAAAACATTAATTAATGACTAAATAAAAAAATCTAAAAATATAAAATTAAAAATTTGGTCAAGTAATTTTAAAAAATTTGAAAATTGCTATAATTTAGTAAACTATAAAAATTGATAAAAAAATTATTAGTGTTTGTTGAAAATAAGTAAAACTTGAGAAAAAATTTCCAATGCCGTTTGATGTAGTCAAAACAAAGCTTGTTGTTATTGTTGTTGTTGTTCTTGTTGTTGTTGATGTATTTGCTGATGTTGTTGAATTTAGCTCAGATAATTCAACTGTTGAATTGCTTTCTTTAATAGTTAATGTAAAATACGCTGATGAACTATTGCTTTCATTTTGTGTGACAAATGCATCTGTATCTGAATCAGTAATAATTGTTGTTGTTGTATTAATTTCATCCGATGCAGTTGAAATAGAATTATTCATATATTGATCAGTCAATGTATCAGATGAATTTTTAAATGTTAAATAAATAATTTCAGAAGTAAGAATACTGTTAGATGTGGATTGAGTAAGTTCATTAGTTGTAAGGTCAGAATTTGTGGACTCATCAATATTAATTGAAGTTGAGTGTGTTAAAATATCGGTAAATTGACTAGTCAAACTGCTCCTAGACCCAGTTTGTTCAATGTTTGTAGATTCTGAAAAAGAAATGCCTGTTGTGACATGTTCAGTAGAGTTGGTTGATTCATCTAATGCTAAAGGTCTAACTTCGATTTCAATGTCATTCAGTGTTGCTAAAGATAAAGACAATCCTGGGAGAATTTCCACACCTTCAGAAATATTATGTCCAAATAATGTCATTTCATCGGGAGATCCGCTATAATCAAAGTTTACCATTACACTGCCTTCATAAACCGAAATTGGCGTTTCAAGAATTAAATTAAATTTCTCTATATAGCAATTATACATTATATTTTTGATATCTTCAGTCATTTCTTTAAAGTCATTGAAGTTTCCATTGAATGTAAAATACGATGAAGGAATTGTTGTATTGTCTAAATGGGTTTGATCCTTGCTGACTATAACTGACTTGGTGATACAAAAAAATGAATACTCATTGTTTGTTGTTTTAACTGATATGTTAAATCTGTACATACCAGTTACGTTTAAGATTAAATTTTCAAAGTAAATGACACCATTTGAAAAATATGCTGTTGGCGTATTTATAAGTCCCTCTGGTTGACATCTATTTTGCTGATAAATTTCAATATTAGCTTGCCAAGTAAAATTTCTCATTGGCAAATTTTTAACTGGAAGAAGGAAATAATCATCGACAACTGACACACTTAAATTGAAATGCTGATTGACACCAACAACCATATTTGTTTGGTCCAAGTAACAGCTAAAGAATGCTTTTGATGAATTTATTAGTTTATTTGACTCTATAAATGGTGGTGTAAAATTAGATTCAATCAAAGTAGATGGATTTCTAATTCGATAGACAATTTTGATGTTTGTTGCTATCTGAGAAATTCCTAGTTTCTCAAATCTAACAAAACCATCTCTTTCAAGTATTGATTCAGATTGAATGGCAATTTTAACTGTTGAATTATTTTCTTCAAAAATTTCAGCTTCAACAATCCAAGAAAATTCTTCGTTATCCATATTCTCAAGCAAATCATTCTAAATTTAAAATAAAATTTTAATTTAAAATTTCTATTTCTATAAATCAAAAAAAAAAAAAAAAAATGACCAACATTTTCATCGACTATTTTGAGAATAGGCTGAATTTGACAAGGAACCATTTCTTGGCATTTATCGGCATCTTGCTCTATTAAAATGCGACTTATTTTTTTAATTTCTGAATCAGTTCCATTTGAATTGGGCTTTTGCATAAAAAGACTCGATAAGGTTACATTATGTAGTAGTTTGGCCCTGTTTTGTAAATCTCCTGTCGTAAACTGATTCATGATAATCGAGCTAATATTCAACATATCGCTTTTGATTGATTCATCAAGATCCTTTTTGTCAAGTGTATCGATAGGATTATCCATTATGGTCAGAATAATAAAAGACACATCTGGGGATCTTCTCTTTCGTACTAACTCTGGTGATTCTGACACTATTTGAACTCTTCTTATTTTATTTGCTGGAATACCGAGTAAATCAGCAAAATTTTGAACAATAGTTTCTTTATTAAAAAAAGATGATTCTGTAATTGCCGGCACCCCAAATCTTACAAAAATTGTTGGCGTTACTTTCAAGTCAATATAATCTCCACCAGCTAAAGTAAAGTACACTTTTGAGTCCTCTCTTACTGCCAAATTTGTTCCAGATTCATTTATGTAATGAGGCATATATTTTTCAATATTTTCACTTATGTCTTTCAAAATCATATCACCATTTTGATATTCTGCATTTGTTGGAGGAACAAATCGATCGTTTTTATACAAATCAATTCTATTTGAAATAAAATAGTGCATTGACAATCTAACCTTATAATTCCCATCTGCATTTAGTATTCTAAATCTTAGTTGATTAGGTGGTAAACTTGTTAGATAGATATCAATGTCCATATTCGATGCAATTATAGCCATAAAAGTAGATAGACGTTCAAGACACGTGTATCCAAAACAGCAACCATGATCTTTTTTTTAAATTTTGAATTTATTTAAATTAATTTTTAAAAAAAATACCCTGTGGACCATTTATTAGATCCAGATAAGTCTTGTTTGCAAATATTGCCACTGGAGACAATCGTCTTTTTAGTGTATCTGGATCCATACTTTCAATAATCAGAATTCTGTGCTCAATATTATGACATTTATACGCTTGCCAATCAGAAATATACTCGCATGAATTTTGATCTCTAATTATGCCCGGATATTTGTAGACTTGATTAGCAGGAATCATCGATCCATTTTTTGCCGCAAGCATCTCCTTTGGTATTCTAAAATCGCCAAGACCTCTCTGCTGAGATCCCCATTCAAACTCTGATTGAGGTATAACCGATCCTGGTTGTCCTAGAAAAGAGCCATCTAGATCATTCAAAAGAGCTTTTTTTAGTGCATCACAGTCCATATCTATGCAGTCCCAAATATTTATTTTATTCAAATTAGGCCTATGAATCCACACCTTTGATGAATTTTCAACTCCAAACATTTGTACATTCCTAATCATTACGGGATGTTGACCATCATCATTATCTTTGTTTGTTGATAAGAAATAATTTCTAACACCACATTCAGCGTTAAAATTAGCAATTGTCAGATTATCAAAAAGAGTAGTTCCATCAACACTTTGATAGGTTTTTATACCAGCCCAAGGCTTATATGGTGCCATGTTAGTTGCTCCTATGAAATTGGACCAAACTAAACCTATTCTTCCGAATTCATCTGTACCTGCCCCAAAAGTTTGAATTCTAATTGCTGAATTGTAATTTAAGTCAAATGTCCTCACATCCGATTGACAATTAAAGCCGATTGACTGGCCAACAATTAGAGAATTTTTATTTGTATAAAATTTATTGGAAATTTGATGCAATATAGGAGCTGGTTTGATAACAAAAGTAAAAGCCCCAATATAATTATCAACTAACTTGTTAGATTCTAAAATAACGCTTTGTGGACCTTGATAATAGATACCATAGTGCATGGCTTTGTAAACAGTAAAATGGGAAATTTTTACACATGTCAAATTTTCATGATAAAAATCTGGAAGAATGACTACACCAGCCAATGATGAATAAATTGTGTTTCCTTTTATTGAATTATTTTTTCCAATGCCTACTGTCTCATTTAAATTATCACATGCTTGAGCTTTATAAAATAAACCTAGTCTTTCAACACCACAAATGAAATTGTCTTCAATTACCACAGATTCAGCTAAATGAGCATCAATTGCACCCCAGTATTCACCATTAAACTCAGCTTCCCAGAATAATATTGAAGAAGACCAAAGTACATATACCAGCATATTACGCTTGATTAAATTCGAATGACCCTCTAAATAGAAGCCAAAGTCAAGGGTTCGATGCACAACATTATCTTCAATGGGTATGCTATTTGAGTTAAGTATTCCAACTGATGCAGCAAAACCATGATGAAAAGCAGAATTGCGAACATAAGATGGTCTAGAGTAGTTATAGTCGCCCAAGTTAGAAAACAAAATTCCATATTTATAATCATCGCTATCACCTCGACTAAATTGTCCGAAAAGTTCAAATTCAACATCTGAAATTCTTGCATATCCTTTGTAATAAACAGCATTTCCTTCTGAATCTAATTTGGAATAATCTGAAACTAAAGTTCTTGTACCATAAAGATCAGCAAATTGATTTGTATACTCTTCACCAATAATTCTAATATTTCTAGACAAAAGGCCAACTGGTGCAGCTATTCTATACGACTCGCCATTAGCAAATTTTTCTTCAAAACTCAAATGGTCAAACTTAAAACTAGAATTAAATGTCAATGTTCTATTGTCAGATGATTTAGATATTATTTTTAATATTTCTGTTTGATTTGGATGATAGGATGTCGAGCCAATTACAACCAATTCTCCTATTTCCCAATCAACAGGAATAGTTAAATTAATTTGAGTTGAATTTTTGAAAACTGATTGAGTAAGAGTTGTCCATGAAGGATTTCTAGGTCGACCATGTAAATCAAGGCCTCCATAAACCCCTATGCCTTTTCCACCAATATTACTTATTCCATCTGGCAAGTAAAAATTCAATGATTTTTTAGTTCCACGCAAAATAATGTCAACATTTGTCATTATAGGATCATTTTCCCAGCCAATGATCAACTGACCACCATTAATAAAAATAAGCTCAGTGCTTATGGTATGATTCAATCCATTATCAAATTCCAACACTCCCTCTATTTGTAAATATTTTAATTTTGGTATTGGACAATCAACAACAACATATCGTCCGTCCGGAATCTTTACGCTTTCACCTTCCTGAGGCAATTGATATGCTCGTCCATTTATTCTAGATTCAACATGACCACCCCATCCTGGATCAGCAAAAACCCATGTTTCTACATTCGACCAAAAAAGAGCATTGGCCGGACGCTCTTTAACTGGTAATCTGTATCCTGGCTGTATTGGAGGCTCACACCCAACGTATCGGCACACATGTGCATCAAACGTTATTTGATAATCCATAAAAGGCATGATGTTTTGATTATTGTTTAGAATGTAGCTTAAAGTTTGAGTTGCATTATTCCAATACCATGTTCCAGCGTCCATGTCTGATGTGAGTGGAACAAATGATTCAATTTGCAATTTAGTTCCAAAATAAACCCTGTCGGGTTTTTTCCACATTCGATGTTTTATAATAATCCAATCGGTTGGCTCAATATTGTAAATTCCGGCTGAATATGACACATTTGTTGGATATAGAGCCTGATCGAATTCAATTAAATATTCCTGGTTCGCTTCCAAAGCACTCATAAAGCCTAGCACATGTGTCAATCTCTTGGCATATTTAACAGTCGAAGCCATTTGACCATTTATATTAGTTATGTTTGCTCTAAGTACTAAATCTGGTTGAAGCTCATTGAACGCGAAGCGAATCCATTTTTTGCTATTAGTACAAATTGTGCCATTGATGAAACGGTTATCAGCGCGACAATTTGGATTGCTGTTGGTAAAATTGTTATTATAGACAACAACAGCATTTGATTCATCTGTCAAGCTGCCATCGACATCATCGTATATCAAGTCCCAGTCCCATCGATGAATAGCTCTAATCTGAACATTTACAAATTTCAAATTTTCAAACTTTGTCAACCAGCCTCCACAAAAAACTCTAAAAAAATATTTGAATTTTTAAATTCTAATTTTAAATATTAAAATGAAACTTAAAAAAAATATTTATTTAAAAATAAAGGCAAAATTTAAATAAATTTTTTCGAATAAATAAAAGTATTTATTATTAGTCTTAATAGCTTAATTTTAAATTTCTTAAAAGTTGTTTACAATTGAATAAAATTAACAAGCAATTGGTAGAACAATAGCCCTTTCAATGATAGCTTCTGTTGAATTGAAATTTTTTGTTTTAACTCTAAAAAACTCTTCATAATTTCTAGTTATCTAAGTCTCTGAGTGATAATCTTGGAGAGTGTCTTCTTGACCATTTTCGAACATTTCTATATGCTTTTATTTTATTCAAATAATATTTTGTTTTTAAAATTAAGTTAAATTGTTTCAATTTATTTAATTTGTTGCGGATAAATAGAAAAAAATGAATCTGTTTCAATTATATCCAGAGATGTTTAAAAGTAACTAGTCTCAAGCCAAGTCCAATTCCGGACTTTTTTGTAATTTTTGATCATAAAATTCAATGTGTCATTTATCGTTTTTTAAATTAATTAATAGACACATAAATTCTGTTTTCTGAGTTTTTAGCGATGGTAATATTAGCCTTAATGGTCCATTGATTCAAATTAAAGCAATTAAATATGCTACCATGCTAAATCAACCTGATTTTAAAGCAAGGATTGGATGGCTCGATGGTTTTAAAAAAAGACATAATATTACCTGCCTTAAAATTCTCCCGGACTTAATTAAAGGCTACACTAAAAATTATATATTCAATGTTGATGAAACAGCGCTTGTTGAAAATTTATTTACATTTTATTTTTATCCCATCCTTTAACATGAGAAAAATAATAATTTCAAATAATAATAATTTGACAATATCTCAGGCCAGTGTATCCCGAGAATGCTTCGCAGGCTTCCAGTATGGTAGGTATTCAGACTTCTTTTATCAGATTCACACATTCCCCAACATTCACTTCCGTAAATCAGTGTTGCTTTTACTACAGACATTGTCAAATGCTGAACTATACACAAGAACAGATTCAGAGCCATTTAGTCAATGCATTAAGAACAAAAGATTGCGATGGCTTGGAAATATACTTAGAATAAACGAAAAAAGAATACCAAAAAAGGCCCTTCAATGGACGCCACAAAGGTGTCGTAAGGTAGGT
>PJRA01000473.1:819299-834559 GCA_016987375.1 Brachionus koreanus | reverse complement strand
TATTTAAACAAAAAGATTTAATATCATTTAAATAATTAGGAAATGATGGAGAATTATAAGTTTTTGAAAAGAACTCCTCACTAAAATGAAAGACTTTTGGAATAAGATCTCCAGTTATTTGAGAATTTGAAGATCTTTCCTCGTGAGATTTCTGAATCTTTAAAGGACAAGAAAGCATATGCTTATTAAACCATGCTTTAGAAACATAGATTTTTTGACAAAATTGACAAATGAGTTTTATTTTGTTTTTCATTTTGGTTTAAAAATTTGAAGAAATTAAAGATTTTTAAACCTAATTTACATAAAAAATGAAAAATTTCAAATTTGAAAAATTAGAAAAATGACTCAAAAAATTCAAGCATGGGATAAAAAAGAAATATAAAAAAGTTACCTTTTATTGACTGGCTGTTGTCCAATTGACACAAAATTTAGCTCGATTATCGGCAACTTCCCACACAGTCTGCTTATTAAATTTTAAGAAGAATGCTTTAGTGGGAACGACGAAATTACCGATCGTTTAACGAACAAAAATTGTTGAAAAATTTTTCAAACGATATAATTACTTACTAAAAGTTCAAGTCCTATTCTTGGAAAAAGATAGTTCTATGTAAAGAACATGGTCGACTCTGGTAGAATCCTTTGATAAAAACAAAATGGTCTATTGTCCTAATTAAGATAAAGCTTTCTTCCTATCTGGATATAATCATTTCTTCTTTCAAGATATTTTATAGTAAATATAAATTGACATTTAAGGGATCAATGTCCAATAAAAGCAGGAGTACCTCAAGAAGCTGTAATTAGCCCACTTTTTTAGCATTTTCATAGATGACATGCCAAATAAGAAAAAAACAAAATTGCCAATACTCTTTTCAAGATCTATTTCTTTCTGCTAGTAATTTTTTTTTAGCTGCTACTAAAAAAAATTAATTAATGATTGCTAAATTTTTTTCATATTGACGCCAATTCTGGCGATAAGTAAAAATAAGAAGTTTATTTATTTGATATTGTTTTTTTTTTTTATTTTCCCATCTTTCTTTCTTTTTTTGTTTCAGAAAGCATTGATTAATAAATTTAGGAGTAGTTTCCCGTTTTGAACTTTGTCCTTTATCATTCTAAAGCAGGTTCTTATCGATTCACTCACTCCATTTTTTGCCAGTTCTTTTTTTTCTTCTTCTATTTCTTTGATTGTTTTTTTTATCATTACAACGTCCATCCTGTCTTATGTTTTTAGCGTTTCCTTTATCTCATTTAAGTATTTGTTATTAAATTTGTTATCTAATAAGCTTTTGTTTTCGTTAGATTGGAGAAGTCCATTTGAGAATTGGTTATCGAGTAATCTTTCCGCAAATGTCAACTTGATTTTATTAATTTTCAATTCAGCCGGTTCGATCTTTAGGGCGTAGAGTAAATTTGTGGTTCGAGTTCTTTTGTTGACTCCAATCATTCTTTTTATCATTATCCCTTTCATTGTTTTTATCTTTTTCATTTCTGTCTTATTTGCATAACAGTATTCAGCGCCATAATACATGATTGGTCTGATGTATGTTTTAAAAAGCTGGCTTTTTACAATTTGGTTTAGTTCATCACTTTCTATTTCAATCTGTGATTTAATTGCATGGTATGCTCTCCAACTTGCTAGTCTTCTAACTTGTAGATGGTCTGTGTTTTTGTTGTTTTTAGAGATATTAACGCCATGGTATTTTAACTTTTGGACCCATTCGATCTCTTGTCCGCATAATTCGATTCTTGTGTCATCATTTTGTGAATTTATTGACATTATTTGTGTTTTTTTCGGGTTGAATATAATCTCCTTTTCATCACCATAGTTTTTACACAATTTTAGAATTTTTTATAGTTTATCAACACTGTCAGTGATTATGAGGAAATTTTTTTATATGCTTCCTAAATAATTAATTGAATACTTTAACTGATTTTCTTGAAAAATGATATATAAACAAAAAATTGATAACTTTAGAACATATTTTAAATTCCTAAATAGTTTTGCTAAATTTTTACGCTTGATTGCTAAATTTTTTTCTTTTCACTCGTTTCTATTTGCAGACGATTTAGCAGTTTTTTTGTTTATTCTTAATAAGAAAAGAACTCTTGAAAATATGATTAGTAAATACCTAAAAAAATTAAGAAAAGGCTTTTTAACACTAGAAAGTCGGACTGATTTTTCATTAAAATTTCAAGTAAAGTTATTAAGATAAATCAAACATTTTCTTTGATAAATTAGAATCAAAATTTTTAGCTAATTAATAAAGCAATTTTATAAAATTTTATTTATATCTGATAAAATTCAAGTTTCAATTTTTCAAAAAGGGGTCTAAAAAACCCCTTGGGCGTTCTAGTGTTAAATAGAAAATGAAAGTGTCTGTTAAAAGGCCATGTTTCATGTTTTTTGAAAAAAGAACAAAATCTAAAATCAATTTGGACCTTAAAATTTACAAAAACAATTTAAATCGTGAGGAAAAAGTTAATTTCATTAAATTAAATGCAATCCTATTCAATAAACTACTACTAAAGAACTGAAATATGATTTTCTAGCCTTCACTATATATTTCTTTTGTGAGATAAAGTAATAAAACGATTCCATAATAAAAAAATTTTGCATCTAAATATAAAAGAAAAAATATTCAAATTTTATTCCATCAATTGACCGTATTTTCTCTCGAAAAAGTGTTCCCATTAGACACTTATTTTTAAAGTGAAGCCAAATCTATATTTTTCTGAAATATCAATGTTTAATCTAAAACATATCTTATTTGAATCAAATATTCTATTAGGCTAGGATCTAAATTGTTCCAATGAGACAAGCGTTAGGAAAATTTTAAATGCAAGCAAATACGGTTTATTTATTTCCGTACCAAACTGAATCTCTTTCAGGTTAAAATAAAAAAAAATTTAAAAAAATTTAAAAAAATTTTTTTTTAATTTATTTAAAATTTTTACACAATTTTATACAATTCACTAAAATTACTGGTTTCACTGTATTCAAAGTGTCTTAGCCATTGATTTCTCTTTCATATTCTAGTTCTTGGCAAATTTTGTTTACTCTTGGAGCGTATGAAATCATCTTTTAAAATAATTTTTTTCAAATGAAAATTTTTAAAATTTCAAATACTTACTCGACGAAAATTTTCAAGAAATTCATTGTTTCGATTATTCAATGAAAATTGATATAACAATGCTCTTGAATAGTATTCACTAAGCTCTTTTACTATTTCAGGTCTTTCTAATTTACTATTCAAAGCTTTTGAGAAAAAAAATGTCTTAAAAATATTTTCTTTTAGAGCTATTTTTAAACTCCTTACTAAACATGGTCAAAAAAATTGGTATCAATAAAGCATATTCCTGGTCAGTTAAATTTAATTTTTTAAATTTTGAAAAAAAATCAAAAGCACTATCTCGAACTGTTTCGCTTGTGAGCAAAGCAAAAATTTCCCTATTCATTGGCGTATTTTCATCTAGCATAAAAAAATAATCATCATTGAAATAAAGCTTGATTGCGCGCACTCCAAATACCATAAAAAAACCATCACTTAAAATTCTTGGTAGATCACGCTTGCTAATTCTTTGAAAACCAGGCAACTCTTCAATTATTTTGAACATTGAGCCCGCATGCTTTAGCAAAGCGTTCATGTTTTTCTTCTTTAGACCAAAAACCATGTCGGCTGTCTTTTCCAAAATTTTGGGCTTGTCACTAGACTCGATGAGCTTTCTGGCTAGCTTTTCATGTTCATCAAACTCCTTGGAATGTTCTTTGAATATTTGGTATGATTTATCTCTTAGGAGACTAAACACAATTAGTTGACTTTCATTAGAAGAGTTCAAGTATTTTTCGGTGAAGATGGTGTTTGGCAAAACCAGTCTTGACTCAGGCAAAATATCCCTATCAAACTTCTGATACTTGGCAAAGTGCTTGAGAGAAAGGCAAAATTTATTCTTGTGAACAAATGTGTTGGCGCCCAAATGTGTTTCTCTTTTTGGCTTTATTTCTTTCATGTGATTAGGTATTCTTCCCACTCGCACTTCTGACAAAGACATTCCTGCATTGACACATGCCACCCATCGACAGTATTTACACTTTTTGCGCTGCTTGGGAAAAATCGAACAATCTTGGCCACTTTTGCAAACATAATTTTTGTGCCTTGTTAGACTTCTTTTAAAAAATCCCTGTTTATTTAGAAAAAAAAACAATAATTTAAAAGTAAATTTGGTAAAAAAAATAAAAAAAACTTTGCAGCCTTCGCATGAAGACACGCCATAATGAATGCCAGTTGCTTCACTTTTGCAAATGCGGCATTTGCCAAAGTTGTACTTGACTTCAAATTTGTCTTTCTGAGTTCGCTTCTTATTCAAATAATACTCGAATGAAAGAGCATCTAGTATTTGCTTATCACTGAGATTTTTTTCAACCATGCTCAATATTTGTCTAAAATTCACGTAAACATAAAATATAAATTAGTTAAAAAAAAAATTCTAATTTAAAATTTATGCGTTTTTTTTTATTGTTGTTGTTGTTGTTTAAATGAGAAATGTATCATATTTTATTTTAGCTTATTCAAAATTATTTGGCGTTTAGAAAATTTCTAGAAATAATTTTATCATTTTAAATTTTAAAATAAACTGAACTACATTTTTCGATAAAGAAGTGTTAAAAAGTATACACTTTTTTCCGAAATATTTGGAGGAAATTTTTTCTTTTTAATTAGAGAAACAAAATTTCTCGGATTTCTTTGATTTAATCAAACTTATTCACTCAAACACTCAAGACACCAACGACAAAAAACTCAAAAAGTCAAAATTTAAGAATTTAAAATTAGAGACCAGGTAGAATTATTTTCAATCACTTATTTTAATTGTATAGAAATAAAAAAATTAGCATTTAATTTAAATAAAATGCATTTGTTGTCAATAATGAGTGAATGAACAACAGCTAGATTTTTTTTTTTGAATTTTTTTTCAGAATAAATTTCTCTCAACAAAAAAAAAATTCCAGCTCAATTTTCTAAGCTTTATAATTCTGGTTTTTGTTTCATTTATGTTCTAGCTTTTGATTAAATACCATCCGTAAATCCGGGCTTTAGTAATAAAGAAAATTAAATGCCACTTTAAAAAATGGCTTTTGACTCTTAATCCAAAATTAGAGTATAAAAGTATGTATTCAATTCTAATACACAACAATTTAAATTTGAAAAATGAATGTGAGAATATGTTTGATACTTGTCCTATTTTGTGCACTAATGGGTCAAAGAAATGCGCAATCATTAGAAGAAAAGTGCATTAGCGGCAGCGGCTACTTCACTGATTCCAGATACCAATGCAAAATATTCTATCGCTGTGTGAATACCGGCCAGCCAGGATTCGAAATAAAAACCTTCCATTGCCCACCTGGACTCTATTTTGACATTAATAAGAATCTCTGTGACAGAGCTGAAAATGTTCAATGTCTCTAAAATAGCTTGATATTTTTTAATATTAATAAATTTGCATTTTAATTTTTTTGCTCTTCTAACCCACTTACACGTGAATGAAAATTTTTTTTTCGGTTTTTTTTTTTTTTTGAGAACAAATTTCAAAAGCATCATAAAATCAATTTTAAATAATTAAGACCTATTTTTTTTAATTAAAAAAATTTATTTTGGGAACATATAATCTATGCATTTATTTATTAGAAACCTAATTTAAATAGTAAAAAATAAAATCAATATTCATTTGTTAAAATATGATTGAATAGTGATCAGGTAAATGTTTCGATCGATAATTTAAATTAGAATTTTGGAAAATTTTTTTACTACCTAATATTTTTGATGTCAGAACCCTCGACCTCCTGATCGATGTTGAGTGTTCGAATTACTTTTCTACAGGACCGACACACTTTCCAACTTGCTCTCTTTTAACTTTATCTAGAAATACTGGCCATCTCTCTAAAATAAAATGATGAGCTCTTTTAAAAATTTCAACTGGACCCACTAAATCAAGGCTTTATGGGACAAAATATTTTTCTGAATATTTTGCATTTTTTAACATCTTTGTAACTCTAAAACTTAAAGTCATTTATGTAAAAATAAACACAATTGACTTCTCTTCAAAATGATATGTTCAACTCTTTGTTTATTTAGTATTCTAAAAAATTTTATAAAAAGAAAATTTTGAAATAAGGATTTAATGAGATTTGCATCGACTAATGCCTTTACCAATTTAAAAAAAAAATATTATCCATTTAACCATGTAGGCAAATTAAGATGGAATTTTTTTTGAAAAAAAAAATTCAAATAAACTCTTAAACAAACATATTTTTCAATGTTTTATTTTTTAAAGAAATATTTTAGAAATACTGATCAATTTTCATTTCCGTATTCTTTTAGAGTAAATTTGCTCATGTATCATAATTAATTTCTAATATTGCTTTAATCATACATAATTTCCCTTTGTTTTAAATAATCCATTTACATGAATAATAATAAATTTTAAAAATATAAAACAAAACTCTTGTAAATGTTATTCTGTAATTCTTTTAAAATTAATCTAATTAAATTTCTATTCAATTTAGGATTGTCAAAATTTTCGATGTTTTCATATAGTTATTCGACATTAAATAGTGAAAACTGATATGTCAGATTAACTAGAATGACAATCATTTAAAATATCATTCCGCCTAAATAAAATAAGTTAAGTAGTAGTGGTTCTTGCTGCGACACCTAACATGTAGAGTGTCTGAGTCCATCACAGCCGATTCTATTGAATTTATCTAAATCTAGCAGTTGTCATAGATTTCACCACATTTTATGACAACTTATTCCAATGCGGAACTACTCTGTTTGAAGAAAATACATGTCTGGCACTTACTGCAGCTGCAAAATCATTTCTAATTTGAGCCGTGAAACTTTTTCTCTGGACTCTGATGCTGTTTCCTCTTAACGCCCCGGCTGGACCCTTGTTTTCTGATCTTTTCACTAAATTCTAGACCAAGCCTACCTTTTCTATTCCATTCATTTATTTTGTACATTTCAATCAAGTCCCCTCTCACTTTTCTTTCACTTAGCTTTGTCAGTCCTAATTTCGTTAACCTTTTCCAATGCATTCACGAATAAGAAGTTTTTGTTAGAAATTTTTATTAACAAAATAAACTATTTGAAAAATAAACTCTATAAAAATAAACTTTTTTAAAAGTTTAAAAACAAAAAACTTAATAATTTATTAAAAAAACTGAAAAAAAAAGTTTTATGACAAAAAAGTCTTGAATTGATTATAAATTTTTTGGTTCTTCATTCAAATGAAGTCAAATCATACGAATTATGAAATGAAAAATATTAAAATTCAAAAAGATAAAGTAGATATTTATTTTAAGCTGCAGTATAACTAAAAAGATTCAATGATATAAAAAAATATTTTCACAGAGTTTTTTAAATTTGGTTTCGTTTTTGACTGTAATTATTTTTTTGAGGAAGAATTCTGTTATAAAAGCTAAGAAGATTCAATGATTAAAGAGAAGAAAAAGAGAGTTGCCAAGATATGGGTCTAAAAGTAATAAAACATTATTTGGATCAACTTGGCAAAAGCAAATCAGACTGATCGATATAAATGAATTTAAAGAATCATTATTTTTACTAAAGCTAATCTTAAAAACCTAAAGAAACCAGAGATTATTAGAGAACTAAGAAACAAAGAAAAATTAGAGCAAAATTATTTAATGTACGCCCAAAGGTATAAAAATGTGTAAAGAAATGTCTTTTGATAAAAAAATTTGACAAGAAATTAAATGGATAAAAATCAATAATTTTTGAAAAAGTAAAAAAAAATTATTTATATTTTAATCATTCATTGCACAAGTTTTCTAGGTTAGAAGACTGGTTGGAAATTATTAATAATGAAATAAAATATTTGAAAAATAAAATCTATAAATATGTGAATACTTTTATAAAAGTTTTAAATAACAATCTTTACCTTTTCTTTGGTTCTTATCATGTTCAAAATTATGTAAAATCAAATGAAATGAAATTAAAATTTTTTTCATTTATTTAATCAATTTAATGAGATAATTCAAATAATATAAAAAATAAATTTTTATGAATTTATTTATTTTCCTAAAAACATTTTTCTTTATTGAAATAAAAAAAGCTTAATAAATTTAAACTATGATTAATGAAATGAAAGAAAAATATTAAAATTGTAAGAGATAAAGTAGACTTATTGATGAATGCTATGTTTAAATTTAGAATGAGCCAAAAGATGAAAATTGAGCTGATGAACCCAAAGTGGAGAATGAAGGTAATGGCGCAGATAGCTGAGCAGCACCGAATGAAGCTGAACCACATGGTGATGGACATGGAGCTGGGCATGGTGGTGGTACTGGAACAGGAACTGGAACTGGTTGAGGAACTGGAGTTGGAATTGGAACTCTTTGTGGTACTGGAACTGGAGTTGGAATTTTAACTGGAACTGGTACTGGTTGTGGTACTGGATATCTGTGTGGAACTGGTACTCTTACTGGAACTGGGAATCTTTCTGGCACTGTTAAACACAGAATAAATAAATTAAATTAATAAATCGGGAATTAAGAAAAAGAAATTTACCTGGATAAAGCTTTGGTACTGGAACTCTGTATGGAACATCGACATGTTCAACAACTGGGTATGGTTGTGGTACTGGAATTCTAATTGGTACTCTAACTGGTACTGGAGTTGGAACTGGGGTTGGTACAGGGCATGGTTGTGGAACTGGTACTCTGATTGGAACTTGAACAGTTTGAGCTTGTGGTACTGGTTCGTGAACAGTTAATTGAACTGGTACTGGTACTCTGACTGGTACTTTGAATGGAACTGGTACTGGACATGGTTGTGGTACTGGTACTGGAGTTGGAACTGGAACTGCTCTTGGTACTGGTACTCTAATTGGCATTGGTACTGGTTGTGGAACTGGAGTTGGAATTGGATGTGGAACATGACGTGGAATTCTTACTGGTACTGGTACAGGTTGTGGTACTGGAACTGGCACTGGTACTGGTTGTGGTGGTGGTGGTGGTGGACAGCATGAAGTTTCACATGATCCACATGATGAACCAAATGATGAAGATCCGAATGAACCTTAAAAATTTTATTTTTTCATTAAAAAATGGTTAAAATAGCTTTAATTAATTATTACCGAACATATTAAGTTTTATCTTTTTATTTAATAAGAATTAATAACAAATTGAATGTTTTATTTTTTAACCAAATATCTACCAAATTTATATGTGATTCCATTTTTTCTGCTTCAATAGATCTGAGTATTAGAAATCGTTTCAAATATAATTATGATAAATTCTATCAATAAATTTAAAAATAAACAAAATATTTGAATACATTTTTCCTTTTATTTTGTCTAATTGGCGTTTTTATTGTTGATAATCTTTCTTTTGTCCACAATTTATCGAAAGCTAACTTAATATGTCTTTTATTTGTTTAATATTTATTTAAATTCAAATATATATGTAAATTTATTGATTATGATCAATTACCTAAATGATTGATTTTTATTGTTACCAATTAATACATTCAACAATTGGCAAAGAGAAATCTTTCTTTTTCCAAATTAGAGATCGAAAAAAGCGATTAAATATTTTTTCTAATAAAATATTTCGATATAAATATGCCAGAAATAACTAATACTATCAATACATAATTTTTCTATTCTAATTTATCAATAAGATACCAAGATAACGTTTAAAATGGCTTCATTTAACTCATCATTATTTGCCGGTGCTGAATTTTCAGCTCCTTTATCTTTACCATCATTCGGTTCATCATGCGGATCATCATGCGCCCCACCTCCACCACCACCATGTCAAGCTCCATGCAGAATACCAGTACCAGTCCCAACCCCAGTACCAACTCCAGTACCAGTACCACAACACGTAACTGTAATGATAAAAAGCTTAAATTTAATTCAAAATTTTAAATTAATTCTAAATTTAATAAAAGGTACCAGTACCAACTCCATGCCCAAGACCAGTTCCAGTACCAGTACCACAACCATGCCCATATCCAGTATCAATTCCACAGAGAGTTCCAGTTCCAGCTCCATTCAAAATTCCAGTACCAACTCCAGTTCCCCAACCAGTACAAATTCCACAACCAGTTCCACAAATAAACCGTGTTCAAGTTCCATTGCCATATCAAGTACCACAACCAGTAGCTGTTCCAACACCAGTTAGAATTCCAGTTAGAGTACCAGTTCCACAACCATACCCAGTGCCACAACCTGTACCAGTAGCATGTCCAGTTCGTATTCCAATTAGAATTAGAATTCCAAGACCAGTTCCAGTGCCAGTCGAAGTACCAATTCCAGTTAGAACTCCACAACCATGCCCAGTTCCATTGCCATGTCCAGTTCCTCAACCAGTACCAGTACCAGTACCACAACCAGTTCCTCAACCATGTCCACAACCAGTGCCAGTTCCACAACCTGTACCATGCCCACAACCAGTTCCAATTCCAACTCCAGTACCAGTTCAAACTTGCCCACCACCATGCCCAGCTCCATGTCCATCACCATGTGGTTCAGCTTCATTCGGTGCTGCTCAGCTATCTGCTCCATTACCTTCATTCTCCACTTTAGGTTCATCAGCTCAATTTTCATCTTTTGGCTCATTCTAAATTTAAACATAGCATTCATCAATAAGTCTACTTTATCTCTTACAATTTTAATATTTTTCTTTCATTTCATTAATCATAGTTTAAATTTATTAAGCTTTTTTTATTTCAATAAAGAAAAATGTTTTTAGGAAAATAAATAAATTCATAAAAAATTATTTTTTATATTATTTGAATTATCTCAAAAATTGAATTTCTAACATGTTCATTTGTTTAAAGAGAAAAAATTTCACTCGTCATTCGAATTTGTTCATCAAGCATTAAAAAATGATCTCCACTTATGAACAAATTCTGATTAATGAAATGATAAAAAAGCCATCATTTGTAACAATTTGAAGATCTTTTTTGGTCAAAAGCTGAAATCCAGACAAATTTTCAATTATTTGAAACATTTTTCCTCCATTAGTAGCATATCTTTTTTTCTTAACTCACAGATATACTCGCTGGATAAGTCTGATTTATTTTTAAAGCCTGTCAAAATTAACTTTTTTAGCAGGTTTTTCATGATTATCATAGATTTGAGTTTGTTCTTTGAATATTTGGTATGATTTATCTCTTAGGAGACTAAACACAATCAGTTGCCTTTCATTAGAAGAGTTCAATTATTTTTCGGTGAAGATGGTGTTTTGGCAAAACCAGTCTTGACTCAGGTAAAATATCTCGATCAAACTTCTGATATTTGGCAAAGTGCTTAAGAGAAAGGCAAAATTTATTCTTGTTAACAAATGTGTTTCTCTATTTGGCTTTATTAACAATCACACACACTTTTTTTTGAGTTTAATTTGGGTTTGCGTGCGTACCACTTTAACTCACATTCAACACGTAGATTTTTAAGTGTGAAAAATTTTAAAATTTTGAATTTGATAGAATTTTTTAGTTTTTAATTAAATTTTGCAAAATGAAAATAATTTTACACTTTTAATAATTACATTTTTTTTGTTTTCTAATCGCAAAAAATTATCATAAATTATTTTTAATGAAACTAATGACCAAATATTCGATATTGACCCCGTTCAACCTCCAACACCAGAGAATAGAGGTAAAATAAAGTCAAGTAGTGTGTTAATAGAAACTGGAAAGCGTTTTCGTTTTTCCAACTCACCAATTAATGGTAGTTTATCAAGCCACGATTTAAACAGATCTTTTGGACAAATCGAAATCGAAGCTCTAAAACTAAGAGTGTCTATTCTCGAGTCACTAGTTTCAGCAAAAGATAAACTTATCGACGATTTGGTAAAAAGAGTCACTTAACTCGAAAAGGATCAAAAAAACTCTCAAACGAACATAACTTGGACTTCGGTTTTACAGGTTGCTGAAAGTCGAATAAACTCAGATAAGGTAATTCGTCCTTCAGAACAGATCGAAGTTATAAATTCAGTCTCTATCGAGCAAAATGAGAGAAATAAATAAAAGAAGAATGTTGTTGTTTTTGATATGCCGAATAGTTCTAAAGTAGATGTTAATGATCAGGCTCTAGATGACAAGCAAAATATAGACAAATTGTTTAGTGAAATTGACTTTGATCCAAGAAAGTAAATTGTATTAGACTTTTTAAGTCAAAATCAGTAGATAATCGTCCTGCAACAATACTAATTCGGTTAAATAATGAAGAAACCAAAACACAAGTGCTACAAGCGGCGAAAAAACTTTTCTTTTCATCTTCATTCTCAGGTTTATACATATATCCAGACTTAACTCAAGCGGAGAGAATTCTGGGAAGGCAACTTAGAGAACAACGAAATAAACTTAACGAACAAGAACAACTTAAAAACTCATAAATCCGTTGGGGAATCAAAGACTCAAAATTTATCAAGTATAAAATCAAAGTCACCCGAAACTTTGCTTCAGAATCAAGGAGATCTTCTCAAATCGGTAGAAGATCAAATCTATAATAGTCAAAACTTAAAATTAGTCAATTTAAGCCGATTAAAATGTTTTTACACGAACTCGACATCGCTTGTAAATAAAATTGATGAACTCATCAGTATCATCCAGCTGTTTGATTCTTATGATGTCTGTTTCATAACAGAAACATGGTTACCGATCAATTTAGTCCATCTTTTCCAGGATACACTCTATACAACGGAAATCGAAAATCTCGTGTTGGCGGAGGAGTCTGTATCTGTTGTAGAGATAACTTTTTGTGTAATTTTTAAGAAATTTTTTAATATTTTTTTGTTTATCAAATAATTTGAGAGAGTTTATTTTTATTTTCTGAAAAATTGCACAAAAAATATGAAAATTTAAAAATGTAAAATTATTTTCATTTTGCCGTAAATTTTTATATTTTTTGGAAAATAATAAATTAATGTGAATTATTTTATTTTAAGTTTTCATGAATCAGCAAAGTTCAGATGGAAAAACGTGCGTCTAAATATTTTTTAAAAATATCGCATGTTCGATTCCTGCAAAATTTCCCAGATAATTAAAGAAAAGTTCCAATTTCGAAAAAAATAATTACCTAAATTAATTACCTTAATTAAACCTTTACCTAAATTAAGCCTTTAAACGTTATTTTTAGGATTTAAAATAAATTCGTAAAAAAGGTTCAAATCCAAGAAAAGAGAGATTTTATGAGTATATTTTATTTAAGAAAATTAAAGATTTAAATTACATCATTTAGCTTTAAAAAAACTGAATGTTGGCCTTTAGTATACTTTTAGTAATTATTAGATCAGAAACTCATTAGTAATTATTAGTAGTTATTAGTATTGTAATTATTAATGTAATTATTAATCAGTAGTAATTATTGGATCATCTCTCATATTTCCTGCGCTTTTTTTGCAAATTATTCCGCAAATACTAAAAAGTTTTTAAAAAAATGCTCCAGAAACATTGATATTTAACAAAACAATAGCAAATTTTGCTAATCGGGGCATATCATCCATATATTTATTCCAAAAACTTTTATTGGATTTAACTGTTCTCTTCGGCTAACTTCACAATTTCCTTTTCTAATTCAATTTCAATCTTATTCTTTTCTAGTTCTTCTTTCTGTTTTCTTTGTCATCAACTCGCAATAAATCATCAAAATAAATCGCCTAATTTTCAATTTAATTTGAAAAAACATTTTAAAAAAACCGCCCTCAAGGATCTTATACCTTTAATCACAGCTCTCTCACAGAAAGTTTTATTCATCCAAACATTTACCTTTGCAATGTTTAAAACTGTCAGAGCCTAAAAATGTAACTTTTAATCTAGCTTCAAGCTTTTTTTTAAAATCATTCCTTTTTTAAATTTTTTCCCAATTATGAATAATTCTGCTTAAATGTGAAATCAACAATGAGATGGGTGATTTTTTGTATACATCAATTTCAACTTGATCTTTACGAGTCCTATTTTCCCCCGAAGATTTAACTTTTTAGCTATAATTAATTGAATCCATGTCTTGAAATATCTCCATTATATCTTCGTTTGAAGAAGAAATAGTTGGAAAACTACACACTTGTTCTGGTAAAGGGTTTTCTTCTTCAATTATTACTTCATCTGTTATTTGCTCTAGTTCTCTAAATACATTTTCGTCAGTTTCTTCGTCAAATTGAACGTTTGCTTTTAAAATTAAAAATTATTATTTAATTAAAATCTTAAAACAAAAACTGTTACATTTTTCTTGTATTGATTCAAAATTTTCAAGATTAAACCTCCAATACTAAAAACAATTTGATTTAACAACTTCTCAAGATTGCTTCCTTCGTCACACATAATCCCTTTAAAAGTTTGTTTATTTCAAATTAAAACAAAAATATTTTCAAAATACATTATCATGAATTTTTACCATGTTGAATTTGTAACGTCATTTTATAATAAACAGAATTAAATTCTCTTAAAAATGTCGTATGTATAACTCTTTTTTTATTTAATTTTTAATAAAAATTTCGAAGAAAAGATTAAGAATCAACATTCTATAATTAAATGTAATAGAGCTAACTACCCGACCGAAGAATTAAAATAGTAACAAAGAAATGAAATGATCCTATGTTCCACAAAAATAAAAAAACATTCATAATTCCAATTTTTAATTATATCTAATTTAACATTTTTAGAAAAAAAATCGACGAGGAAGGGATTCGAACCCTCGCGTGCAAAACACAATGGATTAGCAGTCCATCGCCTTAACCACTCGGCCACCTCGTCTTCAATTAATTGAGTTATCAAAACTTTTACCCATCATCTGTATATAATTTTAATAAAATTGTTTTTTTCTTTTAGCATGAACTCACTAGATAAAATTTTCAACATTTAAAATTATTTGTATTTTTTCAGAATTTTTTTTAATAATTTTTAATGAAAAATTAAAGATTAATTCAAACTTAGTCTAAAAAAACCAAAGCATTCAATTATTTATTAAACTTAAAAATCAATTATAACTGAAGGGGTAAGAGAAGGATAAATTTTATGATCATGTTCAATGTTCGATTTACCATTCTTTTTGCCCGTGATTTTCTGTCACCTTTTTTCTTTCTACCAATATTATTAAAAATAAAATCTTTTTTTTGCATGCTTTAATTTGCCTGACACATAGAACATACTGTATGTTGCAAAAGTTTAGAAATTAATTATTTTATTTATCTAAATTTTTTTATATATTGAATTTTACAAATATTAGAGTGCAAAAGAAAA
>PJRA01000473.1:801674-817347 GCA_016987375.1 Brachionus koreanus | reverse complement strand
CATCTGTTGAACTCCTATTTGATCCAAATGACCCTTGGGTTTTTCAACAAGATGGGGCTTCAGCACATACCGCTTACTCAGTGAGCGACTGGTTCAAACAACAGAACATTGAGGCTCACAAATATGCAACTTTAAATAATCTCTACAAGTGAAGGTACTTAGTTGCCAATTGTCTTTGTCCAATTTTGATCTTTTTACAAACAAATTCAATTGAGTTAACTGGTCAAAATCATAATTATTTTTATAACATTCACTTTCACATCATTTCATTTCATATGCTAAATCAAACGACTCTTCATTAATCTCAATATTTGATACCAAATGCATATCGCATCATCTGAGAATGCATCATTTTCCATGTCAATCATTTTTAGTTTTTTTTTTTAATAAATTGGATTTTAAAATAATCAATTTTCAATAGTAAATTAATTTCATATTTATAAATATATATTTTATGAAGTTGTATATTTTTGGTGAATGATTGTTTTTGAACTGGTTGATCTAAATCCCAGCACAATCCCACTACATTTTCTACTCGGTTAGATAGAAGGTTTTGCCTTGCTTCACATTTTGTTAGCTGTGAATGAATTCAATCTTTTTTCCCTAATTCCTTCACTTGCACTTTCATTATACACAGAGGTCATTAGCTCCGCATCTTAATACTTATCATAATATGATTGAACTTGTTGTGAATTTTATAAAGTTAAATCATATCTCCACGTTTTCGACTTTCTTTTCAGAGTTTCTAATCCCAAATTAGTCAGCCTTAACTCAATATTTAAACTTCCTATTTGAGGAACTAGTTTTCTCTTTCGTCTTTGTACATGTTCTAGTCTAAATATATTCTTTTTTTTGAATAAGGATTCCAAGCAGACACTCAGTATTCAAGATGTTGTCTAACATATATTTTGAAAAATTGCAAAATGATTGAGCATCCCAATACACAAATGTTCTCTTTAGTATACCAAGTATTTTTGGCTTTTTTAACGCAGCTAACAATTTGATCATTCCAAGGCCAGGCTAATCAGTAGTTTCATATTGCTGTTGAAAATAAACTTATTAAAATAACTGAAAAAAAAACTCGTTGTAAACTAGTCAATTAAGCTTTTTTAAGATTTTTAAGATTTTTAATTGTATTTTATATCTAAATTGATTTTTATTAAATAAATTTGATTAAAGAAAAAAAAAATTTGATTATCTTTTCTTTTTAATTAATCATATCTTCACAGTCTCTGTTTCCATCTATGCATACGTAAAATTATCACAATAAAATGTAAAATTGAAAATTTTGAATTGTTTATTTTTCGATTAAGTAATAAATATATAAAAAAAAATTGGAGTTTTAATTTCTTTTAATTTTTAATTTAAAAAATATTCAAAATGACAATTGAGACCTGAATTTCCGAGGATTTTTTAAGACCCCTTTTTGAAAAATTGAACCTTGAATTTTATCACATGTAAATAAAACTTCAAAAAATGATTTTTATTAGCTAAAAATTTTGATTGTAATTTTTCAGAAAATGAGTAAATTCTGAAGGAAAATGTATAATTTATCTTAGTATTAATTACATTTAAGACTTTTATTTAAAAATTAATTTGATCAATTTTTCCTAAAGTAAAAATTAAAAAAAAAAGTTTCTTTTTTAAATAATCGTTAGCAATGTGAGAATTTTTTATTCATTTAAGAATTAAACTTGGTTCTTTTTGCTAGTGAGAGATTTAGAAAATAAATAGCAAAAGGTTAATTGTCATTTTATCGATTTGATTTTAAAAGCAATTTAAGTTATGAACATTGCTTTTTTATTTGAGCAGATTTTGCTTTAAACCCAATAATATAGATTTTTTATTTTAATATATAAAGAGAAATAAAATTTGACGATTTCTCTAATTCTATTCTTTGATCGATTGGTTTCTCACTAAAGCTATAGTTGATTATTGGAAAAATTATTGGAAAAATCTACTGACAACAGTTGAGAATTCTGACAAAACAAAATTTTTCTATTTTGGGTTACCGATTAATCAAATTATGTCGAAACATCAACTTATAAGAAAAAAATGAAAAAAGATTTTAAGCTTTGTTTTTTTTTTTTCTATATGTTTTGATTCATTCTCTTATCTATCTATTGATTTTCGTTAATCTTAATTATACCAAAATTTAAAAAAAAATACTTTAATAATTACAAAATCAATAAAATTGTTGAATAAATAAATTTATGAATTTCTCACCATTTTTTTTTCAGTTCTTCAACTAAAGCTTTATTTTTTTCAAATTCACTTTAGTTTATTTCATAGAATGGTTTTCAGTTTAAATATTAATTTACTTGGCTAGAGTTTTTAAATATATAATTTAGGCCCTTTGAGCTTAAAAACATTATATCACTAATTTATAATTTTTTTTTTAATTTTTTATTAAATAAAAAAAGTTTGTATGAAAAGGACAAAATGAGTGTTTTTGGTAAATTAGTTAGGTTTTTAGATTTTGACGTAATAGAAGATTGAATAGAGCTGTGATTTAATGGGATTTAAAAGTCGATATTCGGAAAATCGATTTTTTTTAAATTATTGGTAAATTTAGGTTCTTAAATTAAATAAAATTGATTTTTTTCCTCGAGTAAATAATTATAATTTTGATGAAATGAATAGTAAAGGAAAAATTAAGAGTTAATGAATTATTGGTTTTTGCCAAAGCGAAGATGTCGATGAAACAGTGCTAAGAAAATCAATTTTTATTGGAAAAACTTGATGGTCTGACTTGTGAATCAGATCCCTGAATGATAATTTTGTTTGTTTTCATAGCATTTGATGCAATTTTTTTTTATGATTATGATGTATTTGTTTTTTCTATTTTTTTTTTTTGCAGTTTTGAGCTTAATTCTATCATCGATTTTCTCAAACTTTCAGAATATGTTCCGAAATGCTAAATATTTTTCCATTTTCCAATAATCAATAATCCTGCCTTTTTATTATTTCTTCTTTCTTAATCGTATAAAAATTAAAATATAAATTAAAAATAAAATTTATTTTAACTCTTCTTCCACTATTAGCTAGCAAATTTAACAAAGTAAATTCAAAAATTTCTAAAGTTAGAATCAATTATTCGACAAGACTTTATTTTCATCGAGTTTTAATGATTAGACGATTCTCAAAAGTAGAATTGGTCGAACAATTTTTAGAGAAAACCTATGGAAGGTTTAATTAGATTGAAAAAAAAAATTATTGAATACAGCACAAATTAATTGAAACTATTAAAATTAATTAATTTGTGCTGCAGAAAAAAGCCTTTCATTAATTTTTTTCCACATTTATTTAGTAAAAAAACAAAATGAAAAAAAAATTTTTTTTCACCCAAAAAAAATATTTAATCACGTTATTTTTTTTTTTTGAATAAAATTTCAAAATAGATTTTTAAATTTAGTCTTGAATTAAGACACATAGATAAAATAATATTAAATTTACTTATAATTACAAGAAAAATTTCAGAGCCAAATTTTAATTTTAAAATTCGTTTTGTCAAGCTCAAACCAAAAAAAAATTAAATTCTTTATTATAAACTTATTATTTTTTTATAAAATATTTTAGATTCCTAATCGTTTTTACAAGCTGAACTAATTACAGCATTATCGATCGAATTTTGACAAAATCGTGATTTCTAAAATGGCAAGAATTCAGCAAGCATTTTTTTTAAAGAATTTTAAAATTAATTTATTTTGAATCAAAAATTTGAGTGAAATGTTATTTTTTAATTTTTTTTATGTTAACAATCCAAAAATTATTTGAATTTTAATTAAAAAGACATAAGATTTATACAGCAATGAAACATGTGTCTGAATTTATTTAAACTTATTTAAACTATTAACTGATTACTTGTGATCGTGATCATTAATATTCATCAGTATTAGAAAAATAGCGCACGTTAGTGCCATTTTCTGAAAGACTTATGATATTTCTTTTACAAATAAGTAAATGAAATTTAGTATAATTTTTTTTTTAATTTTTTTTTCTTTTATCTGAAAATTTTGTTTAGAACATAAGTGAATTTCAATAAAAATTAAATTTCCGAAAACAAATGAGCAGCTTTATGAAAGAAAAATATATATGAGATTTTGGTGTTAAAATGTTTTATTGAAAGAAAAAATAGCACTATTTAAATAAAATTGATCACTTCTACACTTAAAGAAATTTTTTTTCAATAGATTTTTCAAAATTATTTTTTTTGTTTAAGCTAATCAATATTTTTAAAAAAGTGATTATCAAAAAAATTTCTTCAATTAATCAAATGCTTTTGCATCTAAATATAATTTTTTGATTTAACAATAATATTAAATAATTTAAATTTTTTTTATTCATTTTTACCATTTCGACAAATATTTAAATTAAGTAGTATACATAAAAGGATATTTTGAAAAACAAAAATTAATTAGATGTCTTTTGTGGAAGTGGCATTCTATTAATACATGAAAAACACAACAATAATCATGATATTTTTTTTCAAGTCTAATACTAGTATTGCAAAAGGCATCAGCTGATATAACGTTTGTGTCAATCAAAATTTGTCTCTCCAATAAATTTAGTTCTTTGAATATTTGTCGAGATGAATTCTGGATGTATCGAGTTTGTATCAGCTGAAAATATTATTGTTTTTTTTTATCCATAAATCACAATTTTCGTGATTATTTATTATAAAATTGAGCAAATTAAATAAAATTTCCATCATAATATTTATTATATGTTCTAAAATTTATTTAAAGTAATTTTTAAAAGATTTAATTAAAAAGTTTTTATTTCAAAAGCTATTCATTTAGTCGAAAAATTGAACAAAAATTTTTTTATTTTTTTTCACTAAATAAGCCTACTTTGAAATTTAAGCTTTAAATTTATCTGTTTTTTTTTTAAATGTTGAGTATTAAATATTTATTAGATATTTTATCTAAAGTTGTTAGTCAAAAAAATATTGAATACTGATTTTTTTAGATAAAAAATTATTTTATAAGTGAGCGAAATTTCGATGCAGAGTTTTATTTTTTATTTTTTAAGAATTTTAATTAGTTAATTTTAAGTACAATTGGTATTTAAAAAGTAAAAAAAAAGTAAATTTAAATTTCTAATAAGTCATAAATTGTAGATTTTTTGGAATTATTATTTAAAAAAAATGTAATTTTAATTTGTTGAGAAATTTAAAAACATCATTACAAGTACCGCTTTTAGAAATATCTAAATGTAGAGCTCTTACAATATAGAGACTGATAAAACATTTTTTTTAATTCAGGATCTAATTTGTAGCTCTTTGCTACATTGTCATCAACCCACACTTCATCAAAAACTAGTAATAAAATTGACTTTTTCTTAGATCGAGAAAGTAACTTTTTGTAAAGATTATTCTTTTGACCATATTCACCTATTCAAAATCACAAATTTATTTTAAAAATTTGTATTAGGGTGAGTCAAAAAATTTTGCGTTTTTTTTATTTTTTTCATTTATCTATAAAAAAAGCAAAAGTTAGAGAAATGGCTGATCTTCAAAATATAAACTATTATGCTCTATAGTCTTTAGTCATCTATCAGCCAGTAGTTCAATTCCTCTCTTTCCCAAAAAGGTCACGACACTCTTCTTCAACTTGGTCTTGATAGGTAAAATGTAATCCTCAAAGAAAATGAGCCATCGACCAAAAAAGATAATAATTAGAAGGAGAAAGATATGGGCTGGATGAGGAAGAAGTTCGTTCTCTTTAAGCTCTTCAGATTTTGCCTTGGTTCTTTTTGCTGTAACTTGAAAAAAGCTTTCGGTTGAACAAAGAAGAATATTTTTCTTGAAGTGAAGCAAACATTTGTTCTAACTAACTAAAAATAAAGTTCTGCAGCTAGTTCAAAAAGTTGTTTAAAAGTTATTTTGAGTTTAACTAGATCCTCAAAATAGCTACCTGGAACGGCAAAAAATTCATGTGGCCGTAATCATGATAGATAAATGATTTTTTAGTCGTTCCATGTAGTTACTTTGACGGCTAAGTCCGGATTTTAGATTGTTTTTTTAAGTCCGAAGATGGACTTGAATTAAGACTTGTGACTTTTAAAAAACTTTAGTATTAAACCTTTGAAATTTCATCAAACTCACAACATCACCTATTTATCAAAGCATTCTTTTTTCACGACTGACTGAGCTTAATGAGATAGGTCCAAGCATTGATTTCTGTTATCATAATTTCGAAAATAAATCCACTTTTAATCACAGCTAATAATTCGTCCAAAAAAAAACGTTAATCTAGAGGATTTTTTAAAGTAGTTTTCTACAAATTTTAATGCTTCATTGAGAGTATCGAAATGTGTTAAATCATGAGGAACAACAAGACAACGATTGTTAGCTTTGTTAATCAAATCAATCTGACAGTATATCGTCAATTTTGATGTGTAAAGGTCATTTGATAATAGGATTGCTCTTTGGATTGATCTAATCTAGCCGACCATTTCTTTCTCTGAAGGCTCGTTTTACCGCTAGTAAATTTTTAAACCAATCTTGTACTCTTCTTACTTTAAGCTCATTTTCACTTTCAACTAGACACATTTCACCAGTTACTGTTTTTGCTGATAGGCTTTTTTTAATTATTTTTTTAATTTTTGATAATTTTGAGGAGGATCATTCAATTATATTTATTTTAACATGATTACAAAGATGCTAAAAAATATGATGAAAATATGCAAGTTTTTAAAAAAACGTAAAGTTTTATGGCTTCCCGAGGGGACAAAAACAAGCAAAAAACACTGTTTAAACGAAATGGAATCAGACGAAAAACTAGGGTAAAACAGGAAAAAAAATTATTATTTATGTTTTAAAAAAAAAGTATAAAGACAAGAATTTAGATAAATTAAGTCATAAATAGTTAAATTAAAATAAAATTTAACATATTTTTCAAAAATATTGTAAAGAAGCGTGTTTATTAAGCGTTTTTAGGTGTTTAAATAGTGTTTATGGGTGTTTGAGGTGTTTTTTATTTGTTTTTTGAGCGTTTTAAGTTTGTTTTTTTTTTATTCTTTTCGAATGTTTTTTTAAAGATTTAATTATCAAAAAACATTTTGATTATTATTTTAAAATTAATACTAAATATTAAAACAAATAATTTGATCATTTAAAATCATTCCTGAAAAATAAAAACGTAAAAAACGGTTTAAAAACACTCTAATTAAAATATTTTGTTTTGTTTATTAAATGTTTTCTGCTCGTTTTTTTATGAAAAAACAAAGAGAAAACGCCGTTTAAACAGTGTTTAAACAGTGTTTTTTCGGGTTAACAAAACATTAAATCGACTCTAAATTCTTGTCTTTAAGAAATTAAATGGAAATAGTTAAACAAAATTTAAGTGGATTGATCATATGACCAGAGGCTTTTGGTTTTCTTCAATTTTTAAAATTCTAGTTTTTAGACAATTTTTTTATTTATTAAAAAAAAAAAAGACTCAAAAAAAAATAAAAATTAATTTTTGATTTTTGTCATCATTTCACATCAATTTTTAAAAAACCAAAGCTACAACAATTAGGTTAATTAACTAAAAGTAAAACAAAAACATAATATATAGAAAATAAAAAAAAAAAAAGATTTAATAAATTAAAAACGCTGACTTGATTAATTAATTAAAGCGATTAGTTTTTGTTTTATTACAAATAAAAATGGAATATAAAAGAAAAAGAAAAAAAAACAAATGACTAGGTTTAAATTTAGTTAAAACAAATCGGTTTTATTTATATGACTTAGATTGGAATGTAAAAAATTACATAATCGAAAAAAATTTCCGTAAAAATTTAAGACTGATTCGTATAGGCACAAAAGCGTTTAAAATTGCGAGATGGCCACATGTTTGTGTTTGTGTTCAAAAAACAATTGCTGCTAGTCTCACTTTTGAGAACTGCAATTGCTGTTATCATCGTCTTGATCTTTCCACTTGTCCATAGATCGCCTACGCGCATTCATAAAAAAGTTGCTCACAGTGGCCACTTCGAGACCGAGCTGTTGGGCAATAGTCACTTGCATTTCTTTAGATGGTCTCTTAGTCTCTTTGAAAATAGCTTGTAAAGTTCGTCTTTGTATGTCAGTGAAGACCAATCGAGGCTTTTTAGCATGATGTCCACCACTCTGACTACTCTGGGCGCTGCTCTGTTGCTGCTGCTGTTGTTGACCTTGATTCTGCATTTGATGATCAATGATAATTTGATTTATTTGCATCATTCTATTCTGCTTGACACTTTCCTCCTCCTCTTCGCTCTCTTCGTCGTCTTCTTCTTCGCCCTCTTCGTCAACGTCCTCCTCGTCCTCGTCATCGTCGTCCTTGCGTTTGACAGCCGCAGCTTGTCTCAAAGCGTTCATTCGCTGCGATTCGGGCTCTTGCAGCCATTTGTACATGCGTCTGAATGTCTCACGGCCGGACTTGAGCTTCGACCACGGTTTCGGATTTCTCAATAGATCGGACAAAGTGCCTTGACTGCGACAAAGCACTCTTTGCGCAAACACAGCCTGCGGTATGCTGTATCGCTTTAGTTCCGAGCTGATCTTGTGTGCCAACTCTTTGGTGTTTATTTCTTCCATTTGAGAGTTAGTAGGCGACGGCACTGGCTGTACACTCTTAGTCTGACTGCAATCTACACTAAGTTCGGCCTCTTTTTTTTCGACTAAAGGCTCGGCAGTGTTCGACTGAACCATGTACTGGGGCATGTTCTCGAGTATGCTCTCTTGGGGCAAAAAGTCCGTCGTTTTGGCCATTTCGGCATTGCCGGCAGGCTGCAGAGTTGCGTATGTTGTGTTCGCCTGATCGTCCATTGACACGCACTGATTAATCAGCATGGACTTGTCGTCCTGAGTGTTGGAGCTGGCCGAAGTAGACGACGAGGACGATGGCGAACTGTTGGATGGAGTCTCAAAGTCTTGGCTTAGTAAAATTAATTTATCGTTATGAGTATTTATTTTATTAAGTATGTTGTAGAGAAAATTGTCTTCATCTTGATTTTGATTTTCGCATAGATTAACGGCTACATTGCAGTCTTCGACTATGTCGTGCAGTTGATGATGCTGTTGAATTTGCTGATGATGATGAGTGGGTGGCAGAAAGTGTTGATTGGATGAGAGAGAAGAATTTGAGGATAGCGAAGATATGTCATCCTCGGAGGCCAAGTGATACTGATTAAGCGGCGCCTGGAAATTAGACTCGTCTATTGTTGTATTAGTCGAGTTAAGCAGTTGAATTAGATCCAGCGAATTTTGATTCGATGCGTGTTGGTTGTTGTTCAAACAATTGAGGGTTATAGAATTTTGCGGTATGTCTGGCTCGTAGTAGTACGGCTGATATTGTTGATCCATGTGAACTTGATGCTGCTGCTGCTGTTGTTGTTGTTGTTGTTGCTGTGCGTACTGATGTGACATTTGGGTCTGCGGCTGCTGTTGTTGTTGCTGCTGCATGCGCATGTCGAGTATCAAATCTTTGACTTTTTTGTTACGATTCGGGTTTTTGATCTGTTGCGCTGGATGCATGTAAGAAGTCTTTTTGTTATACGCATCGTCAAAGTAGGAATTTGGCGCGTATGTGTAATTTTGACATTGTGTATTCATTAGATTGTGATTAGGCTGAAATTGAGGAATATGACTTGTCGGATTCATGTGATGATTGTGTATTTGGTTCGCATTGTGCAGACTACTAACTGATTGACTTGGAAAATTGTTGAAATCAGCCATTAGCCTAAACATTCCTATCAATATAAAAATATCTAAATGAATAAACAATTATTTAATTTTAATTTTTTTTTTCTATTTAAATAAAATATTTCATTTGGTGTTTATAAATAAAATTAAGATGAAAAAAAAATTTTTAAAGAACTTATTTTCAGACTTTGTTTTGTTTGAAGACAACATAAGTGTCATCATTGCCCGCCATTACAGCAACAATAGTCAAATATTGCAACTAGCTGGCATTTCAAATAGCTGGACTATTTCATTGCCAATAAGCACTACTACAAGCCCGCTAAGACCCCCTTTTCCAAGTTTTTCCTAGCTTGATATTTGTATTAATGAAATAACTCAGCTAATTCATTTGATAAAAATTATTTTCTTAAAATCAGGCGAATTCATGGCAACATTATATTTAAAGCCATTCTAAGAATACCAGTAAATAATAAGACAAAAATAGTGTCACTATGTTTCATTTGGATTCAATCCGGTCTGGTTATCTAAGCCTCAATCTTGTCATGGTATCAAACTACTTTTGGCTTAATTGTGACATAATTAAATAATGTTGTATAATTTGTTTCACTAAATTAAGGAGTGTACAAGAGACAAATGAAAACAAAAAAATCTAAAATCAATATATTGATTTTTATCAGAAATAAATTTTTTGAATATAAAAAGCCATGATGAACGAAAAAATTATTCTGACAGAATTAGAGATTAAAAAAGAAACGAGCTGTTTAAGTGAAGTTCAGAGTTCACGCTGTTTAGAGTCCGAAAGCGGGCACGCGTATACTTCTGCTATTAAGAAAACTAAGTTCCATATTTATTTTTTGTTCTAACGACAAAAATTTTACTAAAAAAAATATATATATATATATAAATATATAGAGAGAGAAAAAACTGAAAATAAGACGAGGAAGAAGAAAAATAAGGAAAAATAACGAACAAAACAAAATCATAAATTATTATCGCTTAATAACAAATCATAATTTTTTAGATTTTATCGATTTTTTTTTCATTTCTCTTCGTTGTGTTGTCGAAAACAGCACACGATCCATTAATTGACAAACACTCACGCACAAGCTTGTCATTCAAATCCCTCATCATAATTTATTATTTTTTCCAGAAATCTAATCCTTATCGGCTCTTTTTCTAAACAATGACAATAATCACTCAAGAGTAGTTAATTAACAAATCCAGCTGGCTTTTTTTTTCTCTCTCTCTCTCTATTCATTCATTTGTTCTCATTCTGTTTAATATTTATTTCTATTTTTTTTTGTTTCCTCCTATTTCATATATCAACAAAATCCAATTGGACTATTTGCATTTATCGATTTTCTTCTGGCTTCTACTTCTTGCATCATAGACAAACATAAATTATGAATATGGAACCAACTTTTCGCACTAAGCCTTTTTCGAGTGTAAAATTATTAAACACACTCCAAAATCACTTGTTATTCTACATTAACTAATTGATAAATTAGAATATTAATAATAGCAATTTCTAGTTCACTAAATAGCATTAGTAAAGTGTCTATACAATTGTCAAATACTCAAAAAAAGAACTATCTTGATCTCGGTTAAACATTATTATTGAAATTTGATTTCTAAAATCGAAAAAGCTAAAGGCACTATTTAAAAATTTATATAAAATTGATAACAAAATTTGACACAATAAGCAAAAATTTTATTTATTGCAAAAAAAAACCTAATAATTACTTTTAAGTGGTGATACACAAATTTAATTATTTATAAAAAGCAAATTAAAAATAAATTAAAAATTGCCATGTCTAAAAAGAAATATACAATTCTGAGAAATATCAGTTATTCCTTGTCAAAGTCAAAGAATTAGAACTAGTTTTTCATTTGAAAAACACATCCCATCCACCAGGATTAATAAAAAAAAGGGTTTAAACATGCGCCTGGTATTATAGAGTAATTCGCTAGATTTTCTCCATTTGACGGGATTTCTGATTTTGACAGTCTAAACATCTTTCAAACTGGTAGCTTGAGAAGAATTCTAGAGATATGAGACATTGTTAAATTTTAAGATATACAAAAGAATCAAATGCAATGGCTTGGACATTTGGTTAGAATGAAACACGGATACTAAACACAATCTTTCAATGTACACAACAAGAAGGACGGAAAGTAAGGCGACCAGCAGCAACATGGAACTCAAAATGGGAATGAGATGAAGAGAAGCAAAAGTAAAAGAAAAATTCGACTCGAATGGAAATCAAAGTAAGTTCAAAAAGGAATGAATAACGAAAAGAATCATCTACCTCTTAATTTTTTAATAAATTATAAGATATAAATAACCTTAATATTTTCCTCTTATTATTCTGAAGAGCTGAAGGCAAAAAAAGGGTTACTTAATGAAAGTAAGTTTGCTATGGAATTTTTAAAAAAAATTAAAAAGTTTTGTCTAAAAGAAAAAATTTATCTGAAAAATAAAACTAAAAAAATTTAATGAGGAAAAATAATTCAGAAATTTTTCCAAAAAACATGTAAAACGATTCCTGATAAAGAAATCAAACAAAAAAACTATGATTCTAATGATAAAATTATAAATTGATAATAAATTTTATTATATTTACAAGGAAATTTTTGGACTCTTGATTAAAAATTTGAGAAAATAAATAGTAAAAAATTCTAATTCAATTTGATGCATATTTTAAATAGACACAAGTATGATCAAAAGAAAAAGAATTTTAGAAGATGTTCAGCCAAGCTACTCGTGCTATTTCTGGTTTCAAAAATCTAAACTAGCGATATGCGCACGAGAGGTTACTCAATTCAAATTTTTTGAGTAAAAAAACCGTTGATCACGTCAGTTGGCCATATCCACAAACTTTCTCAAGCAGAAGCACAAGAGACCATTCATACAAAAATAAAAGAGAAATAATCAAGAATTAAGTTCAACAATACAACTTCCTCACAAACTGTGTGGTTAGCGGTTACACGGTTGTGGTAATGTTGGTAAAATTAAAAAAAAATTAAACGGCAAAGTAAAATTTTTGGTCAAATTTCATTTTTTGAATTTGATCAAAACATTTTAAATGCGCAATTAAATGGTGAAATAAAAATAATTTTACATTTTTAAATTTTGAGATTTTTTGTGCAATTTTTCAGAAAATAAAAAAAAAACTCTCTCAAATTATTTGACAAACGAAAAAAAAATAAAAAAATTTCTTAAATATTGCACAAAAAATCTAAAAATATAAAAATGTAAAATTATTTTCATTTTGCCCAATTAAATATAATTGCATTTTTAGAAATTACAATTCTTATTCAAAAATTTAAGAATCTGCGACTCAATTTAATTGCGCATTTAAAATGTTTTGATCAAATTTGAAAAATGAAATTTGATAAATTTGTCCCAAGTGAACAGTTTATTGTAAGAAAATACGCATGATGCAACATAAATAGCTGAATTACCAAAAATCTATTTTGCAGAGTTTGTACATAAATTTGAAAGTTGATCTAACTGTGAATATTGCATTATGTAGTGCTAACAATAAACAATTTTTAACTTGAAGAAAAAATTTTATGGAAATTTTTAATTCATTGTTCTGTTCTATTATTCTAAATTTCAAAAATAATATTTATGATATAAAACACAAAATTCTTAATTAAAAAATCAAAAATATTTTGACACCAAATTGTTCTAAATAAATCCTTTGATAGAAATTTTTTAAAAAAATTTTCAAATCTTTCATTAAAAAAAAACATGAATTTTTTAATGAATGTTAAAAGACTCAGAGAAACAATATTTGGAAAGACAAATTTAAGTCTTCTATCATATGACTTACATTACAACCATTGTTACTAAAATAAATGATTAAGTCTACTTTAAACCATAATAAATTTTTTAATTATTTATTAATTCATTTACCTTTGATAAATAATTATACATTAATTAAATGGAATTTTTATACTCTTAAAACTTTTAAAAAACTATTTTTAGAATAATTTTGCTATTTTAGTCTATTATCTTGCTAGTTCTAGAACAATTCAACAACATCTAAAATTTAAAAGACTAGTAAAAGGAATTTAAAAAAAAGCCTGTTAAAGTAATTTTGGTAAAAAAACAAAAATTAGACCTTAAACTTTCTTTCATGCCAGTTAATGATTTGCAATACTCATTTCTATCTTTTCATTACATGATACAAAATTCTTGTTTCAGCTTATTTTCTAAAAGCTCTTATCTTGGTATTAGGAATTTTAATTAAGACTAATAGCATGAATCAAACACGTCATGTCTAAAAAATTTCAATACTCTCTCGTCTATTAATTTAATTGAGAAAAAAATCTTTTTCGTTTTATTTTTAACTTGAAATATTGGAAACATTTTTCCAAGCTTTTTGGTTCTGTATTTCATTAAAAGGAAATGATCTACGATTTTTAATCTAAATTTCTAAATGAATAATCTAGAAAATCTGATCAAAAAAACAGTTCTTCAATTATTCTACTCAGTTAAAAAAAAATTATCAATATTAGACACTGTCTACATATTGTTTTTCAAATAAGTTGCATAATTCCTACTAGAGCAAAGCCTCAGTTTAGAAATTAAATTTGTTTTCATTTCCCATTTTTGCTGATCGATAAAGCGTTGATTTTATCTCTTAAAAATAATAAACTAATTTTTATTTTGTTCACTTTTATGAGTAATAAAAGTTTTGTTTTTCTTAGAGCTAGACTTGAATTATTGAAAAAAAATAAACAAAGACAACAATTTGGTTTATTTATTTTCTGCTGAGTATATTTACGTTAAGTTTTTCAACTTTAGCACTTTTTAAAATTAAATGTGAAAATCTAAAATTCAAATGAAAAAAATTTTTTCAACTGATTACAAAAAAATAAAATTCACAATAAATTAGCTAAAAATTTTTTTTTTACAAAAACTGATCAGAATTTTTAAGCTTAAAAATAAAACAAAAATCAATTGCTGTTTCCTTAGAAATTAAGCAATTTGAATTAAAAAATCAAATTTTAATTAGCTTTTTTATTTTTTAAAACATCAAAAATAAAAATTAATTTAACAACTGATCATCTACACAGTTAGTCAGTTAGTCCATGAAATTTAACACTTAAATTAAGTGAGATTTTTAATTGACCAAACAACTTTAAAAATTGGAAATTTACTCGAATTTAAGACAACAAATTTGCTCAAATTGTTAAAATCTAATAGCAAGAAAAAAATTTGATCCTATTGAAAAAATTATATTTAAAATATTTTTTTTATTTTCAAAGTAAAAAAACAAAAAGTTGGCTATTCTAATGCTAAATTAAAGATAATTTGACTGCACTTAATCAGAATAGACAAATTGACCGTGATAAATCAAGAGTAATTTAATAAATACTTGCAGATTCAATTTTCTTTAGATCTGTAATTAATTCGGTTGTGTGCTTTTTTAATTTATGTGTAGCTCCAACTGCTAAAATGAGATTTTTGATAAAAGATCTCAATACGGCTCATTGATTTTAAAAGAGCTCTACCTCCAACAAGCAGGCCAAAGCTGCCAAAATACTAAAAAATTTATATCTAAGTCAATTAGCTAAATTTTATTTATTCTAATTTTCATTTCTGCAATGGCGAAATTATTATTTTCACATTTAAAAAACTTAATTTAAAAATTTATTTATTTTCAGAACGGATTTTGTATTAAATCCAAAATAAAAATAGCTAATTGTAAAAATAGATTATTTGGTTTGTTAAATAATATTTCACACTAAACTATTTTTAACTAAAATTAAATCTATATTAAAATAAAAAAAAAATGAGGGTTATCTGAATCAAATAAAAAAATTCAAAAGAGCTTAAAAATTATCAGATCAATTTTGAAATTCTGTAAAAAATTGAATAAAAAAGAATTAGTTATTTATGAAAAAGAGATAAAGTAGAATTTATTGATATTATAAGAGATTTTAAAATGATAATTTAGAATGAACCAAAAGAGGAGAATGAAG
>PJRA01000473.1:727067-743062 GCA_016987375.1 Brachionus koreanus | reverse complement strand
CCTTCTGGATGGAAATTAGCATATATTCTGTTAATGTCCGTTATAGCATTTGGCGAAGTAATTGTCAATTTAGGATTCATAAAATCAAATTCATAAACAGGGAAGCATTGCGGTTTGAATGTAGTCGTTGTCGTTATTGAAGGTGTAGTTATTATCTTGTTTCTTAAACATGAGTAAATATTTATTTTTATATTTTTTATTTCCTTTGCATCTTCAACGAATAAAATAATGGTAATTTTGTTTATTATTTTTCTTTTAAAATTATTGAACTTTATTTGATTTGTTCCTGTTTCAATTTTATTTTCTATTGTCTCTTCATTATAAAATGTGTTTACTATGTATCTTCCAAAGGAAAAATCTTTCTCTATTTCTATTGAATATATTTGTGTTGATTCTTGTTCAATTAATTCTAAGCTTATTTGCCCTATATTATTTTTAAAATTAATTCCAGTTTCGTATATATCATTTATATTTTTTATTTCTGGATTGGTTTTAATTTTTAATTTTGGATCATCTTTTTTAAAATTTTTAATTGAACCTTCGTCGCATACTATCGGTTTTTGAGTTGTTTTTGTTGTTCTAGTTGTTGTTGTGCTGGTTTTTGTTGTTTTTGATATCATTTTTTTTAGACATGACTTAATTCTAATTTTTACATCCTTTATTTGTAGCGCATTTTCTACAAATAAAATTATTCTAATGTTATTTATTTCCTTTTTTTTAAAATTTGCAAATACTGCCCTTTCTTTGCCATTCAATGTTTTTGTTTCGACATTATTATCTTTCCAATAAGTTGTTACTAAAAATTTAGTTTTTGAACTGTCTTTTGTTATTTCTATTGAAGAAATCTGTGTTATTATATCATCTGTTAAACTGTATCCTATATTTGCTATATTATTTTGGAACACACCACCAAATTGGCTTATCTCATGATAAAGGTTTAGAAAATTGTCTACCTTTGGCTCTGTATTTATTGTTACTTTTGGATTGTCAAACCTAAAATCCACGACAGAACCTTCCTCACACTGAATATCATATGGAGTTGTTATTTTAGTTGTTGTTGTGGTGGTTGTTGTTATGCTGTTATCATCTTCAATGCATCCTGATATTTTTACTTTTACATTTTTTACATAATTTACTCCGTCATTTTTTATAATTACTTCTATTTTTTTAATACCAATATTTAAAAAATCTTTGAAAAAGAACCTTTCGTTTCCATTCATGTTCTTAGTATCTACTCCACCGTCACCTATAAGTATAATAGTTACTGACGATGATTCACTTTTTTTCGTTACTAATACAGAAATTATCTCAGCCAAAAATCTCGAAGGTATTTTAAATCCAATCTTGACTAAATTTGAATTAAAATCTACTCCTTGCGGACCAATTTCTTCATATATTCGATTTATATCTGTAATTGCATTATCTGATTGAATATCTAGCATTGGGTTCAAATAAGTAAAATCAATGCTTGGCGAACAAATTGGTTTTGCTATTGTTGTTGTTGTTGTAGTCGTTGGAATGGTTATTATGTCAGAGAGGCAAGATTTAATACTTATCTTTAAATTTTGAATATTTTTTGAATTCTCAGCCAGTATTATCACATTTATTTTATCAACATTTTTTTTGTCAAAGTCAAAAAAAGAAACTTCATTTGTTCCAGTTAGAGTTTTTGTATCCACATTTTTCTCATTCATAAAAGTAGCTATTGTAAATGTTGCCTTTGAATCGTCTTTGGTTATTTTAATTGAATAAATATGAGTCGAAAGCTTTTCTTGTAATTCTATGCCAATTTGGACTACTTGATTTTTAAAATTTACTCCTTTGTCTCCAATCATCGGATAAATATTCCATATATTATCAGTAAGTGGAATAGTATTAATTAAAACTTTTGGATTCATCGGATTAAATTCTATTAGGCGTCCTATCTCACACACTATTGGTATTGGAGTCGTTGTTGTTGACCGTGTTGTTATGGTACTAGTCGTATACGGGGTTGTTATCACTTCTAAGCAACCTTTAATGGCAACTTTAAGATTTCTGATATTGCTGTTGTCCAAATTTTCTATAATTAGATTAACTTTTTCCACAGATTCTTCATTAAAATTGTCAAACTGAGTCAAGCCATAAGAAATACTTGTTTTAGAATCAACTATTAAACTATTTCTTTCTAATAAAACAGTAATTGTAGAAGTAGATGAGTCTTTGCTTACTCTAATTGATTCTATTTTACTGATTTCTTTTTTCATATTGAAAGAAATGTGAGCCAAACTGCTGTTGAATAAAAGACCAGGCGTTGTACTTCCTTGAAAAATGTCATCTATATTGGCCACACTTGGAACTGATGAGGCGTTCATGAATCCATACTTGTCCAAATCGACAAAATATTGACAATTTAAGGATGTCACAGTGGTGGTTGATATTGGTCGGGTTGGTGTTACATTCTCAAGACAACCTCTGATCGCAACTCGTAAATTTCTTATGTTTCGTCCCACATCGTCATTTACCAACAATCTGATTCTGTCTATTTTCTTGTTTGACAAATCAGCAAATTCAATTTTTTCCCCAATTGTTCTAGTTCGTTTTTCCACAACAAAATTATTCCTTGACAAAATAAGAGAGACAGTGCTAAGAGATGGATTTTTTGACACTGAAAAAAAGACTAGATTGCGAATCATGGGATCCACTTCGAAAGACACATTTACAGATTTTTCAGTAAAAGACAGACCACCCGAGCTTGATGCTTCGAATATGTTGTTTGAATCGGATATTTGTGGTGAAGTTGAGATCACAAAATATCTCTCAATTGGTCCTATTGATGCAAAGTCTTCACATGTTGGATCCAATGTTGACACAGTTGTTGTTGTCGATGGTTCTGGACCGATTGGCTTCAAGCATGAATTTATTGATATTTTTACGTTAAGTGATGGCTCAGAGTTTTCTGTCGATATTATGATTGATATCTTGTCTACATATGCAACACGAAAAAAGAAGAATTCAACTGAATCATAAGCAACCGCGTTTTTGGTGTCTACTGGAGAGTCCTTATAGTATGTGGTGACAATGATAATGGATTTTTTCCAATATTTTGTTATCTTTTTTTAAAATTTTTTTAAAATTTATTTCTTTTTAAAAAGATTTATAAGAATATTAATTAAATTATAAAATAAAGTTTTTTTTAAATTTAAGTTTATTAAGTCATTTTAGATTTCTATTTTAAAACAAAAAAAAATCTTATTTGAACTAAAATAGGTTTTGTCTATCTAAATAAATATCGTATTTTTAAATAAACAATACTTTAAAATAGCTTCATTAAAATAGCCATAATATTTTGAAATAGATTTTTTGTAAAAATTGAAAAAAATAAGAATATCGATTATGTTAAAGTTAAACGGACCCAAATTATCGGAGTATTGCTAGATTCAAATACAAATTGAAAAAAATATTTCCTTTTTTGATTAATTAAAATTAAATATAATAAAATATATTAAAAATAAAAAGGGAAAAAATATTGCTTAAATTTAATTACTAATATTTCTCATGTTATAAAGGACAAAAATAAAACATAAATAAGATTAAAATTAGTCAGAAAATAAAAGTTTAGATCAAATTTATTTGAAAAAGCTAACAATAATAAAAGGAACAATTTTATTTCATTCAATTAATGCTAAAGAGCTGTTTAAACAATCCTCATAAAAACTATCACATAATTTAAGACTAGAAAATTTTAAAAAAATCAAACTTAAAGATATTTTGAGTTTTAAAAGATACATTGAAGAAGCCTAGGTAAAATTAAAATGCAATAATTTTAAAATTTAAATTTTAAAAGAAATAAAAATAAAATTTATCAAATATTTGTGTTTTAAGACATGTTCAAAATTGATTTTTTCATATCAATCTTCGCTACCTTGACGTATGTGACTTTTGTAACTTATTTACACAAATATTGTTAATGGCAAATTTGACTTTTTTTTTTATTTCAACTTTTGTAGACCCCTCAATTGAAAGTTTGCTTTGCACACATCATAATTTTTCATTTATATATTAAACGATGGCCGCGGGTTAAAATCAATTCTTTTATCTATGCAATTTTTTTTATTTGAGAAATTTTTAAATTTTATTTTTGTACGCGGCTTTCGAAACCGCCAACACTAAGTTTTGGCGCTCTAGTGACTGTCACTGACGGTAATCAACACTAATTGAAAGAATTTATTGTTTCAGTTAAGTTTAAATTTTAAAAATAATTTAGTTAAGTTTTTTGATTAAGACCTCTTGTTCCAATAAAGGGCAATGTGAAATCTTAGTACAAAAATTACAGTACAAAAAGGAAAAACTTTATAATTATTTTTCTAGCAAAAATGGTTCTCTAAACACACGAAACAAGCGAAATCTAAATTTTACAAAAACTTTTCATTTCTCTGTAAAATGCACATAATTAAAAAAACATTAGAAAAAAAATTTGCACTAAATTGCACAGTTTTTGCATAGCTTAGAATTCGTTTGTACAAACTTGTACAACACTGTACTGTTTACAGAACCATTTTTGCACAACTAGAAAAATAATCATATAGTTTTTTCTTTTTGTACTGTAATTTTTGTACCAATATTTCACGCTGCCCAATAAAGTAAGGTTTAAATCCTTATTGATTAAATTTTTATTAGTTATATATTTGCAAAACTCTACAAATTAACAATAAGTCTAAAAATAAATAAATAATAAATTATTTTTTCTTTTCTTTTAATTTTAATTAATTTTTTAACTTAAAATTTAATTGAAAAAATGAAATCAATCAATTGTGAAAAGAAAATATGCTATTTTCAAAAACACTCACACTCGACCATAAACTTATTAAATAAAAAAAAAATCTTCTAAAAATTTGTGTCAGAAAAATTTATAAACAACAAGCTAATAATTACCTTGATTGAATAGACTTGAGTAGACACTTCGTTTAATAGATTAAAAACAATATTTGGATTGGTACCATAAAAATTGGCACCTTGCAAGCCCGCATCAGGGTAAATACTTAATAAATTAGTCGCATTTAGAGATGATACCAGTGAGACCTTGGGTCTTAGTCGACTAAAATTAATAACTTGTCCTTCTTCGCAATAAATTGGTAGTGGACGCGTAGAAGTAACAGTGCTTGATGATGTAGCTGTTGTTACTGTGTTAGTTGAAATTGTAGGAATGGGCGTGTCAGTGCATACTTTAATAAACAACTTGACACTCTCAACATTATAGTTGTTTTGATTAAGTATTTTTATCTCAATTCTGTCGATTCTTTGGTCTGGAAAGTCGCTCAGCTCAATCAAACTTGATCCTTGACCATTTTTCTCGTACACACTAAATCCTTTATAGTATGCAAAAAGCTTAACCAAAGCCTTATTGGGATCTTTGGTTAGTCGCACAAAAATTAACTGATTTACTATGTCAAATTTAAATACAATTGTAATCAATGCTTTGTTTCTGTCAAAATTACACACTTGAATTTTGTCATACATTATGTTCCATAATTGTGGATTGTATGGTTCGGAAGTTAAATCAAACCATGGATTATTGCTTGAAAAAATTTGCTCATATTCACATTTTCTAATGGTAGTCGTAGCTCTAGTAGAAATTGGAAAGTCTGGTATGCATATTATCAAATTTATTTTTACATCTTCTAACACGTTGCCGCTAGATTGAATTAAGTATACAACAACTTTGTCTGCTTTGTAATCTCCAAAATTGCATATTTCTATGCGATTTCTACCCGATTCGTTTATTTCCTGTTTGAGCTCTCCTCTATAAAACGTTCTTACTTTGACCAATGTCAAAAAGGGATTTTTAAAAATCTTGAGCGAGTAAAGTCGATTAATGTTCAGTCTTGACAGGTCAAAAACTATTGTGGCTTCATGATCTTTGAACGAGCATCCTTGACCATTGAGCAAATAAATATTGTGTATTGAATCAATGGCAGGAGTTGAGCTTATGTGAACATTCGAACTAAATTGGGACAATTCTAGTTTATTAGCACACGTGTAAGGTATTGTTGGATTGGGAGTTTTTGTTGTAGGATCATAGTTAATCAGACACACTTGAAGGCTAATCTTTACGTTTTGAACAAGTGCACCATTTATATTGCGTATTATGACCACAATTTTGTCCGTTGGATGATGAGCTAAACCATAAATTTCTATGCTACTTAAACCATAGGCTTTTTGCACGTCTATTTTTTCTCCTTTGAAATAGCTTATTACATAGATAAGAGCTTTGTTAAAATCTTTGTTGATTATAACTGAGACTATTTGATCAATTGGCATTCTGGTTAAGTCTATCTCAATTTGAGCTTCGTCATTTTCAAAAGAACAGCCCATACTATTCGGGTTTATTAGTGTACTTAAATCATTCAAATAATTGTAAGTAGTTATTCTAACATTTTTCAAATTTGACAATTTAACTGGATTATCACACATGTAATTGGACTTTTGATGATCGCTAAAGCCTGATTGTAGAAACGAACCTCTTCTTAAGCATCCATTGATGGAAATTTTTAGATTTTCAATTGGTTTCTCATCAATATTGATTATTTCTATTTCAAATCTTTTAGTATTTGTAACTCTAAAATCATAAAAACAATTGAAACTGAATCCCTCACCAGACACAGTTTCTACTATTTGATCTCCTTTAAAAATTTTTATACTAAATATAGCTCTAGTCGGAAATTTAGTAATGTTAACTGAATTTAATTCAAAAATGTGTGAATATGATTGGAATGTTAATTTGATACTATATGATTGAATTGTTGCTCCAGAATGTGCAAAATTCGGATCCAGAAAATAATAGTTAGGCAGACTTGGAGTTGAGTAAACATCAATTTTGTTTCCAAATTTCAATGATTCTGAACATTCTCTAGCACTTCGTTCTATTAATAATTTATCTTCTAAATAAGGGTCCGTTTGGCAGATGTAGAACAATTCTGGTTGATCACAATCAGCGCCATCAATTTCAAAGTCTTGCGCGTATACACATGTCTCATTAGAACTTTCAGAAAAAGTTCCATTTTTCCACCAAGGACCATTTGACAGAATAATAGATTGATCAGTCCAAAAAGCATTTTGGTCTATTGTCTTGGCACCAATCCAATATCTTTCGCTAAAATTTCTTTCTACCAATAAACTGCTCAATTCATCCACTATGACTCGCGATTTCACAATCAAAAGGTCCGAGTCCATTAACAGGCACTGATTTCTAGCCTGGTGCCACGAGTTAACTGTTTGATTTGATAAATGAACACATTTATTTTCTTGAAAAATAAACTCATCGGGACAAAGCATGCATGCTTTATTAATTGTGTGCCTTTAAATAAAATTTGTTTGATTAAAATATTTGAAAAAATGAATTTTCATATAACACTACTGTAATTTGTGTTTAATTTTCCGACCCCCAAAAAAAAATTCGTTCTAACTTTTTAATCAATTTTGCAAACTGAATTTATAAATTTCTACAAAAAATTTTAGGAATAATCGTTATCTTTGAAAAAACTTTTTGTAGAAATTTATAAATTCAGTTTACAAAATTGATTAAAATATTTGAAAAAATGAATTTTCATATAACACTACTGTAATTTGTTTTTAATTTTCCGACCCTCAAAAAAAAATTTGTTCTAACTTTTTAATCAATTTTGCAAACTGAATTTATAAATTTCTACAAAAAGTTTTTTCAAAGATTTTTTCAAAATCTTATTTTATTAAATTAATATTTTCCTTTTAACCTTAAAATAAACAATAAACTATCTTTAAGTTTGTGCTAATTTTAAATAATAATTTTTCTTTTTTCTATCCAAGTGGATAACAGACGAGGCGCTCACTTCCTTTTACAGAACCTTTTTGATCAACGGTTCTGATCTCATACAGATGTTACTGCATCGAGTTGATCATCTATACCGCACTTATTACCCACTCAAAACCGTTCCCACATTTTTTGATAAAAAGAAAATGAAGCTGTTGTTAGCTCTAGTGAAACCACTTTTTGATGGTCTAGACATGTTTATTACTAAAAATTAGTCCTACCTAATAAATAATTACTTCCCTGTAGATAAAAAGACACTGTATTATATAAAATAATTTCTTTATTGAATAAAATAATTAGTTACAAAAAAGCATGTATATTTTACTTTGATAAATGTAAAAAATATTTAAGTCATTGTCAAAAATAATTAATTGTATAAAAAGTAAATATAAAAAACTACTTATTGCCCTATTAAAGCTTTTTTCTGCATCTTCAATAAACTTTTCTACTACTGCTAAGACTAACAAATGATAAAAAAAATAATTTTTTAAATAGTAACTAGAAGTACAAGTCGATGTTGTCCAGTCGTCTCTATTAATTTTTTAGGAAAAGTAATAATTTTTTGCAATAGACTATGTAATTTTTAGTAATTTTGTTTGTTACAATGAAATAATTATCAAAAAAAAAATAAAAATTGCATAAATTTGGTTACTTATTTTTTATACAATAAAGTAAGTAAAATTGACATGTGATTTTTTATATAGAGGTAATTATCGGCCCATGTTTATTTGTTAAAAGCGAAAAAGACAACGATCAAGTTTCTTATTTTATTTTTTTAATTATTTTTTTTTATTTTAATAAAATACTTGCTCAAGAACTTAATTTTTTTTGAGAAAAATTTTTTTGATTAAATTTTTAAAAAGCAGATAAAAGTTATTCTAGTAAAATAAAAAAAAAAAAAACCTTACCAGTAGCCATTAAAGCATCTGCATACTGAGTCGATGCATTCGAGGCCTTGTTTGCATGGTTGCTGATCATTCACATCACATCTATCACCAAATGTAAGTTGTTTGTTGTTATCATTACTGACCAAAGCATTCGTTTGACAAATATAATAGTTTGTGTAGTTTTCACAAGGAATTTTGTGCAAACCTAAAACCTGCATTTCTGCGCATTCATTTGATGAGTGAGAATCACGCCACCAGGGACCATATGAACCAAGCTCTTTTCCATCCAACCAAAACCAATTTGAATCATTCAAATATGCTCCTATCTTTTAAAATAGAATAAATTATAATTTATTAAATAATAAATCTAATTTAGTACTAAATATCTTCCGTCAAGCTCAAATTCTTCAAAAAAATCAACAGAAAAATCGATAACCACTTTGCTATCAGAAACTACCAATAGGCTTGAGTTAAGACTTTCACATTCCAGTCTAGCTTCTGGCCATGATTTCTCTTGATTAGAAACATAGAAACATTGATTTTTGTACAAGACAAAATCATCGGAACATTGCTTGTCAATTTTTGAATTTATCACTTGGTCGCTCGTTGCTCTTGTTGCTATATCTTGCAGGGTCGAATCTGCTCGAATGTAGACAGCAAGGCATAAGCTTAAAAAAATTAAGCTCCAAAATCGCATTTGTTTATTTTTTGGTTATTTTAGTTTATGCTAGGAATTAGTCGAATTGAAAACTTTAAATACATGAAATTGAACTGTTGAATTTTGTAATTTTTCAAAATTTAATTAATTCTTATCACAAAAAAGATTGGAATAAAAAAAAAAACACTATAATTTAAACCACATTGCTTTGGTATGTTGGCTGTTTATATTACTGTTGTCTAACGGCTGTTTGAATACATCTCTAATTTGCATTTTTCTCTCAATAATAAACTTGGCTCTTTTGATGATAAGCTTTTTTTCGTTCATTTACTCCTAAACTGCAAACTGTGTTTTTTTTTTCAAAAAAGTGGAATCAACAAAATGAATATGTAACCATGAAAATAATTTAAAGTCAGAATTCATTTTTTTTTAAATATTTCTGATTCTTAAAGATTTATGAACTCACAAGCTATCATTCAAATATGCTCCGATCTTATATTTTTTTCTGTTTTTAAAGAAAAAAAAATTTTGTATTTTTTTTTCCAAAGCCATCTTTAGTTTAGTATTAAGTTATTTAATTTAAAAAGTCTTTTTTTTGACCACAGATTTATGGTTAAAAATTTATGAAGTTCTTTTTATTTAAATTCAGAAAAACCTTGATTTGAAAAATACTGCTTTGTTATAAATTAATTAATCAAAAATATAACTCTATTTGGTGTTTTACTACCTTTTCCTCTCTTTTTTTATTTTAATCTCCATTAGAATTAAGATCGTATCTTAAAATATTTGGCCTCTGGAATTTAAAATATTTTTTTTTCTATGCTTTTTAAAAGTAGATTAGAATTTCCCATTTTCCAATATAGATTATATCGGTTCTCGATCCTAAACCATTTTTCAGAAATTGAAATTTAAGAAAAATTTTAAGAAAAATAGGCAGTTACCTTCAATTTTTTTAAAGCTTTAATAAAACAGAAAAATTCAGATTTCAATTGTTTTTAATTTTGAGCTAGTTTTAATAATTATTTAATTTAATTAATTTATTTTGAAGACCAGATTAAAAACCAAATATTGGTTAACCAAAACTGGTTAGCCTGAAATTGGCTTACCTAGTTTTGGTTAGCAAAATCTGGCGATTTTGGTCGACCAGCATCACTAATTTTTATCTGTCAAAAAAAGATTTTTTTTTATCCATCAAAATAAAGGTAGATTAGAAAATGGATAATGTATATTTTTGGAAGTGATTTGGTAATCTATGGAAAGATAAAAGAGATTTTCATTGTGAATTTTGGAGCAAAATAAAAAAATGAAATTTTTTAAATTTAAACCAATTTCTTTTCTAAAGGTCAACTTGATAAATTGTTTAAATTGATGCAAAATTTGTTTTAGCCGAATTTATTCTTTTAAAAACTCTGAAATTGCTTTATTAAACTTCTAATATTTAAAGCTTAAGTATAAACTTAAATATTTAAGTTAATGCAAATACTCAATTCGGGGGATAAAAACTTGTATCAACTGATAAAATTTTTTCAACTGACAAAGATTATTTAAATTTCAAAATTTTTAATTTTTTTAATAAAAAATCTTTATCCAAAAAAATGATGATCATCTTTGGCATGAACAAAACTTTGAATTAAAAGGATACAGACAAATTATCAAAAGTTGTACAGTAAGACGACAGGATAGTCGTCAGTTGCGGCAAAGTTGAAAATGAAGCAACAAAAATATCAATTATCTGTTTGTAGAATAAAGTAAATTAAAAATAATGAGGAGAATCACAAAAACTAAAAATCTGTTATCAATCAAAAATTATCCAACCCCTAAAAAAACTATTTTTAGAAAACTATTGAGGCTTTATTTTATTTAAAGTAATAAAATGAATTGATTTTGTTTTCAATTATCATTCAAAGATATCAAAACTAATCCGCCATTTTTTTTTTAATTTTTTTTTTAAATGGGTTCTTTTTGATAATGTAAACAAATAAAAAAATATGATTTATGTCATTTAAAAGTTAGAATATCCCATTGACGAATTTCGATCGGATATGAAAATTTAATACATTAATAGAAACTCCGTTTAAATTTAATTATCTAGAAGAAAAATTATTATCAAAAGAAGTTTTAAATTAATCTAATTTTATAAAATTAATGAAGAATTAAAAAAAACTGAATAATAAAACCTTTATATTTGAAAAAATGAAAAGAAATCTAGACAAAATTTTAATTAAATTAAATAAACCAAACAAAATAAAAAAAAAATATTAAGGCAATTGATAAATACACTTTTTAGTTTATATATTAGGAAAATTAATGTCAGTAATTTTTTTGTTTTTATGATTTAAATGTTAATAATAATTTATCTGTGAAGATGTTAGTCGGCTGTTTATTACCTGTAATATTTTCATTTTATTGCTGAAAAAAAAAGTTAATTTAATTAGGCAATTTTTATTTGATTTTATTAGTTTATTGCTTATTTAATTTGTTTTTTTTTCTTTGTTTTAATGTTAAGAATTTTTAATAATATTCAAAAAAATTATTTTGCTATTGAAATTATTTTTTTATTGTTTAAATTTATATGATGTATAGTAACTGAGCTAAACTCATTTAAAAAAAAATCGGTAAAAATTCTAGTCTTTTTGTCATGACACAAAAAGAAAACCAAGCATTGATCAACAGTGACTTGATAAACTATTTAAAATGAACAAAAAAATTAAAATTATTGACTTTAATTAAGATAACTGGGCAACAAGTAAATGTAATTGTGGTAAGCTGGCTAAGGCAAAAAAGCCTTGAATAAACAGTTTACCAATAAACTAATGATTCTTGACATTAGCTAAATAAATTCGACAGTAATTAGAACGACGAAGTACTAAAATAGAAAACACAATTAGTATTTTCTCATATTTGTTGTTCTGAGTGGAGTCTAAAAACATAGAAATTAAATTTCTACAACTCACAGGCCTTATCAACGGATAAATAAGTGAACTGAAAAATGAATTTTTTCAAAATCTGTTTTGTCATTGAATTTTAAAATTAAATGAAAATCTTGAAGATTTTCAAAACTTAAATATAAATCAATTTTTGAAACAAATTGAATTATAAATTTTAATTTCCATTTTATTTTTCTAAAATAACATTTTTGCTTGAATTTCAATGATAATTTATTTGATGTCTCTAATGTTGATTTAGTCTCGTGATTAAAATAAATTGAAAAATAATTTTAAAAATATTCAAGATTTATTTTCAAAAATAATGAACAAACCAACAGAAAGTGATATTGAACCAGATGAAAGGACAAGTTTGTTGACAGGGTCAAAAAAAATTTCCAATAGTCAAACAGGTTATCTAAACTCATCAAGCTATCAGCACCAACAACAAATTTATCTGAACCAAGTACTTCAAACGGCCTTGAGTGATCGTCGTTCACTCTTTCAGCAGAATATTTCGCGAAACATTATTCTAGTTGTATATTCACTAGAACGATTTGCTTTCTATGGCCTCATATGCAATTACATTCTTTATTTAAATAAATTTCCTTTGAATTGGCAATCATTCAACGCTTCCCTCATTCTTCTAATTTTTTTTGGTGTTTTCAATATAACAAGTGTAATTGGCGGATGGATTGCCGATTCCTTCCTTGGCAAATATACTACTATATGCTTGAGTTATTTTGGCTATATAATTGGCTATGCAGCTTTTCCCTATTTGTCTTTTGGAAACAAAATACCAGGAATATGCTATTCAAATGACTCTATATTCAATTCATCTTTAGTAAATGAGGACTTTCCATTTTTTAACAAGCCAGATCGATCTTTGATAGAAGAAACATGCTCATGGGTTATTATACTAACTGTAATAATAATGGGAATATCTGTTGGTTTTATTCGCGCCAACTTAGGACCTTTTGGCGCCGATCAAGTAAATATTTTTCTTTTAAATATCCTTTTTCTAAAAAAGAATTGCTATTTAATCTAAAAGAGAATTTTTATTTATTAATTTAATAAATAACACCGTTGAGATGATTAAGAATAAAATTAAAAAAAATTTTATTTTAAATTTTAAAAAAATGTATAAACGAAACTTAATTCAAACAGAACAAGCTTAATTTAAGAAGAAATTTTATACCTGCCATTTTTACAGCTTATTAAATGATAAAAGTCATTCTTAATGTTGTCTTTAAATCATATTTTTTTTCAAGAAACAATTCATAATGAACTTTATATCAATTTATTTGCTTTCTTTTATAATTTTTTTATGGATGTCTACAAAAATACGCTCTTTTTTTATTCCATCATTCACAACAGATTGAAAAGTTTACGATAATTTCTCACTCGTCTCATTAAGAATATCTTAGAAGTCTTTAAAAATATATCTCAAACCAAATAAAAAAAAATTATCAATCTAATTTTTATAAGGTATTTAGCCGAGGCCAAACAATGGTGTTTAAGTACTTTAATTGGTTGTATTGGTGTATCAATTTAGGCTCTCTAATGGCTTATTCAGTATTGGCATACATTCAACAAAACTTAAATTTTTTTCTCGGTTTTACAATCCCATTTGTCAGCTTAATTCTAAGCTTTGTTCTTTTTTTGGCTGGAAGTTTTAGTTACATAAAAAACGATGCTGAAAAGTCAATAATTACAAAAGTTGTTCAAATTGTTCAAGAGGCATTAAAATCAATAAGACGACAGAAAAATTTTATCAAACAGAAAGAAAGGGAAAGAAAAATGCTCTCTGAAAGTGAAGATGACGAAAAGTTTGTCACATATTCCATTGAGAACGAAGAAGACGACTCGGCAACAGTTTCATACAAAACAATTTCATTTTTAGATAATGCAAAAATAAGATATGGTGGCAGATTTGCTGACAGTGATGTTGATGATGTTAAGTCTCTTAAGCGGATTCTTATTCTTTTTTCTTTACTAATTCCTTATTGGATTCTTTACTTTCAAGTAAAAAGAAAATAACTAAAATTCTAAAATTAAAATTTTTATTTTCGTGGATTTCAGATTGAGACTAGTTACATAATTCAAGGTCTTCATATGAAACTATTCAGTCGTTCTGATAGCATAACTTTTATGGTTATATTTTCAGTTTAAAAATATTCGTTCTAAAAATTTAACTATTTTTTTAAAGATTCCAGCAGCATGGTTATCAATTGCCGACAATGTGACTGTATTATTCATGATACCTCTAATGGATAAGTTTGTGTATCCTTGTATGAGACGCCGTTTCAAAAGTTTAAGCATTGAAAGTTCGCGTTTAGTTCTAGGAATGAGTTTGTCCGGCCTTTCAGTAATAATTGCTGGATTGTTAGAGTCAGTGAGGCATAACTTGATAAATGATGATCCAGTAGCCAATACGGTCATTCAAATTATTGACAATACTTCCTTCGCAGCTGCTGATCTAACTATTCTCTGGCAATTGCCGCAATATACTTTGACAGGCCTAGGTGAAGTATTCTGTAGTGTTACTTGTTTGTATTATGCATACTCAGAAGCGCCAAAGTCAATGCAGTCCATGATAATGGGCCTTTTTTATTTTTTTTCTGGCATTGGTAGCCTGGTGGGATCGGCAATTTTATTTTTCTTTAAAAATATTATTTATACAAATCCAAAAAATGTCGATGACATAAATTGTTCTTCATCAAAATTTAATTATTATTTTTATAGTTTAGCTGTGGTGCAAATTGTAGGCATTGGCTTATTTGTTCTATTTGATTGTAAACTGTCATTGATTAGATATAGATATGCTAAGTCTAATGTTTACAGAAGAGTCCATAATGAGTCTTATAGTGAACAAAATGGGTTTGTTGATGATGTGTATGAAAAAAATTCAGATAATGAGATTAATTCTGTTGATTCATGAATATAGATATTTAATTTTGTAAATTATATTTTCATATTTTTTTTTTTTTGTCAAAATTTTTTTAATTCTACCAAAATAAAGATATTTGTGTTTAAGAATTTATTTGAGAAAAATTTTCAAAAAAATACATCTGAAACGATTAAGTCTGATACAAGAATTCTACAAAATATTTTCTAAAATCTGAGAGTGAAATTATAACTTATTTTTAAGTGTTGGGAAACGGTTTGAAAATCATTAATTAAAAGTTCTCCACTTTTCAAATTAGAAAAGACACTTAAAATATATTTTTTAAATTATTAAATAACAATTTAATATGTCTAATGCATAAAAACATTGTTTGATTTATGGATTTTTTCTATGACTTAAGCAACCTTTACTATATTTAGTAGTAGTGGTAGTAAATACTGCGAACCTTTCGGGTTAAGCTTTTTCGAAGCTATGGCAGTAAATTAGACTATTTGCTCAGCCATTAGTCCAAGTTAATTTTGAAGTTATTAATTGATCCAGAATTGATGATGCACTGTGGAAGACTATTCCAAACATTAACTATTCGGTTTGTCAAGAAATGTTTTAGATAAACCCAGATCTTTTTCAAGATTTGTTTTAGATAAATTCTTTGTTCCGTATCTACTAAATATTGTATAATTAAACAAAGGATTTTTTGAGCCAACATGCATTACACCTCATTTTTCAATATTTAAATCCAACGACCAAGTAAGTGACCAGCTTGTAATAAAGTCAATATATTTTTGAAGTA
>PJRA01000473.1:686817-707844 GCA_016987375.1 Brachionus koreanus | reverse complement strand
ACATATAAAATAGAATAATTTTTGATTTATTTTGAAAAAAATTCTAATTTTAGTATCTTTGATGCGATGATCTTGATAGCACTAAGCAATTTTTGGATTTTTTCTATCATCTTATTTTGAGTCTTTATTTTCCTAAGAAAGCTCGTAATATTTAATTTTTTTAAATAATACTTTAAAAAAGATCTTGAAAATCTGCCAATTTTACCAATTATCCTGAGTTTATTAAAGTCGACAATTCTGTTTAAATGATTAAGTGGATTTCCTGATTACATTTTTTCTTTTTTTCCAAAAATTTTCAAACAATATCTTATTATAAAGTCAAATCAAATAAATTATTAATTAAATTAATTTTTTTTTATTTACAAAAAATTCCGACTATAAATAGTTAAAGTATTGTCAAAAGCCAATACCTAAATTTTGTTTTTATTTATTTGTTAACTATCAATAAAAGGACTCAGGAATTATGAATTATAGATTAAAAATTAACAAATTTTACAATTTTTCTAAAAAATAATTTTAAGTGAAACAAACTTTTGCGGGTATTAAAGCTAACTAAATTCTGTGTTAAAACCTTCTTTTAGAACCTTTTATTAAGACTTTCTCTAAACATCATTTTTTAGAACTCACTGTATGCCGAAATAAAATCGAATTCTCTGAAAAGTAGGAGTAAGAGTAACTAAGTTGATTAGTTCATGTAAAAAAATAGAATTATTAAGGCAAATTGAAATAATTAAATCTAATGAGTCAAGTCATATGCAAAATTACTGATACATTTCTGGGAAAAATACGAATTATCATGCTAATTGAATACTGCCTTTATAAAGGAAATATCGCTGTCAAAAAAATTAAATAAAATTAATCATAATTTTTTTTATTGTATAAATAAGTTTTTAAGGCGGATTTTTTTCTTAAAATTTATTTATTTTGATAAATTCTTTACTTTTACAAAAAAAATAAAATCCTAAATTATTAATTTAAATTGCTTTAATCATTTTTTGAGGATTGTAATCAAAATTCTTATTCAAATAAAATAGTGATTTATTAAGAATTATAATTTTTTAGTTCTATTTTTTATTAAAATAAAATTTTCAATAGAAATCAATTTATGTTTGTATTGAAAACAAGAGATAAAAAGCTTAGAAACTGCCTTTAAATTCATTTTAATTATAAGCCGAAAATCTTTTTTTGACAATTTGTTGATCCCTGTTTAGTTTTTGCGCAATAATTAGATTAAAAATATTAGTGATTATCAAAAATGAAGCAATAAAAAATAATGGAAAAGAAGACAATGAAATTATTATTTAAATTATTAGATAAAATTGAAAAATTTTCGTTTATGGATATTTAAGTTTTTTTTAGTAAAAGACTTGAGTAAAATATTTGAAAATTGTTAACAAAACCAGGCTATGAATTATTAATTTACATAAAGTGTATTCCTAACATTTTTCAATAAATAATGAGCTCATTTTATGGGATTTTTCTTTTATAAATATATTTTTAAAATTCGAAAAAAATTGATAAATTGAAAAAAAGTGAACTAGATCATTTTATGAGTAAAGAAAAATTTTCAATATCTCAAAAAATAAGTAAGTAACATCTTTAAGAAAAAAAATTAATTTATAAAAAATTAACTTCATTTTCATCAAGCATTTAGACCAGATCTTTCTACTTTTTAAAAACTATGAATGATGCAAGAGAAGAATTGAACTCCTCTCTGAATTGCCGCTAAATTGTATTTCAGACTTTAAGTCTGAGTTGAAATTAAAGTTAAGAAAAAAATTTTAGTTAGTTTGCACCATTTAAACTTGGATTTTATGAAAAAAAAATTGTTAAATCCAGCACTAAAATTGGATCTAAAAAAGTTTTAAAAACTGTTATTTAATTTTGGATTTTTGTTAAAAAATTTCAACTTTTATTCTTATTAAACTAAAATCTTGATAGTAATTTAGACTGAGGCTCTAAAATATGTCTTTAGAACATCCGTTATAATTTTAGAATATCTTAGCATCGGTAAGACAGGATTAAATGCATGTGCCAAAGTAGTTTTGTTTTAGTTTATGAGGTTGCAATATCTAGCATGAGAATATGGTAATATATTATTAGTTTAAATTGCCTATGGCTTTAAATTATAAAAGAAAATCGATTTAGGATGTTTTATTTTCTTCAATGAATAAATAAAAAAATAAATAAATTTTGAACCGAATTAGATAAATTAAGAGCTTAATAATTAAATTTTTAATATTTGCTTATATTAAATTTAATTTGATTAATAAATGAGAATTTTTTTTTCCAGCTTTGTTTCTAGCTAAATGAAATTAATTTTTCGGCAAAGCTAAAAAAAAAACTTATCTTAATATTCTTAAATAAACACCTTGAGGAAAAATTTGGCTTTTTTTGGCAATCACTCAATAAAATGTACATTTATTCATTATTCTCTCAAACAATAGCACAATTTTATCTTATTTTATTTAAAAATTTGAAGTAATTTAACAAAAAATAAACCTTATCAAAATCTTCTAAACAATTTTTTAAATTAATAAAACCGGAAAGAAATTATAAAAATTTTAATTAAAATTTTATTTTTCCTGAATCAAAAAATTTACATGAAAATTTGAATAATTAAATAACAAATTGCTAATCTTCAGATTCAATTTTATCAGTCGTATCTTCATTAATTTGCATACTAGCATTCATTTTTTTAATTATTTCCTTGGCAATAAAAAATATTCCCAATGTTTGCTTATTACAAGCAAAACATCTTGAATTTTTTTTGTTATATTGAACAAAACATTTTTCACAAAAATAATGCTTACACTTTGTGACCACAGGGTTGACAAACGACTCTCGGCAAATCAAGCATTTAAATGGCAAGTCATCATCTTCTTCCGAATGAACACCAGCAATCAAATACTTATTTGGATCGTCATCATCATCGCTATCATCAAACTCTTTCTTATTTTTTCTTTCTCTTCTTTGGTTTTGATCTTCGAATTGTCCAAATTTTCTCTCCTTGACACCGCCATGCTGTTTCTCCCACTCTTGCTCCAATTGCCAACCATGCTTGTAATCAGACCTATCATGCATAAATTTACAACTATCTCCAAATCCACAAAATCCAGTTTCCTTATAATCTTTGCAAACATCGGGCTGATAATCCCATCTCACTGTAGCCCTCAAATTTGTTGGCGCTCGAATTGGACCTTTTGTACGAACTAAGCCACTTGATGCATTGCCTTGAGCAGTGTCTTTTTTTTCATAAAATTGCTGATAGTTGTTTATACCTCGGTAGATTTTATCATCGACATCTTTCGATTTTAATTCTTGGTTAATATTTTTAGCGCGCTCAAAAACAGCTTGAGTATCTCGACTAAATTCTGTGTCAATTTCATACGTGGCCGTTGCTCCCATGTCACCAGGTCCGGTCCGCTTGATCTCAGTGTCTGCTTTAAAAAGGGCAAACAGATCCTTGCGAGTTGTTTCCTCGGAATTGAGCTTTTTAAAACTCTTGGTCGATTGTGTCAAATTGGGATTTAGTTTTTTACTTTTTTGCTTTATTTCATTTAAGCTTTCAGATATATCCACGTCGCTGTCCTCATCATCATTTAGCGGAGAAGAAGCTGAATCTAATTTAAGTCTTTTTTTACCATCATCTTCATCTTCTGTTTTGTTTCTGAGCCTGATATTGCGCTTTTTTTTCAAAAAAAGACAAGCATTTGAAGTTGAATCAGCCATTGTAAATTAATTAATGATTTATAGAAGCCAGTGTCAATATATAAATTGAAATTAAAATTAAAAAATTAACAGATTATAATGCAATTCTAAAAAAAATTGACAGATATTAGAAAAAAGAAAAAAAAAATTATGAAAATTTAATATTAAAAAAATTTAAAAAACAAAACTAAATAAACATTTAAACTAGTTAATTCAAATACAATTGACCAATTAAATAAACAAAATATTAAATTTTCAAATAAAAAAGAGAAATAAAAAACGATAAATAAAAAGAAAAATGAGCGAATATTATTGAGAAAATATTACCTTTGTTTTCTATTTTATTACTTCGTTGTTCTAATAACTGTCAAATTTATTTAATTAATATCAAGAATCATTAGTTTATTGCTCAAAAATTTTTTCAAAGTAATAATATTATAAATAATAATTAAGTATAATAGGAATTATGTAAATATTTACTTTATTTTTGTAAACTAAATGGTATGAGTAAAAAATATTGTCTTCTTATAACTTAATATTTTAATATCATCGCTAAATCTGGCGTAATCTTTTCTGAAAAAATAATAATAATAATAATATTATAATTATTTAGTCTATTGCCTATTTTTTTATTTACTTGTCTATTATATTTAGTCAATATAAGCAAAGTTAAAAAATAATATTCAACAAAATTCAACTGTTTATCAAATGCTTTTTTGCCTTACCCACCTTACCAAAATTACATTTACTTATAGCCCAGTAATCTTTATTAAAGTCAATAATTTTTATTTTTTTGTTAATTTTAAATAGCTTATTAAAGTCCAAATTTTTGATATTGCCGTAATCTTTCAAAATAAAGTCACTGTTGATCAATCTTGGTTTTCTTTTTTGCCTCATGGCAAATAGACTAGAATTTTAAAAAATTCAACAGCAAAGCAATTTTTTTGAAAAATTCTTAACATTAAACCAAGTGTTTGAAAAAAAAATAAAATATATAAGCAATAAAATAATGAAATAAAAAAATACTTGCCTAATTAAATTAAATTTTTTTTTTTAGCAATAAAATAAAAATATTGACAAAAGAATAAATCTTAGAATATTTTTGAATTAAAGAAAGAAAAATTATCATCAATTATCTATATTTAAATTATGTTTGAATGTTGTCTATTATTTAACTTGGATCCTTGAGGTCTTTGGCGCTCAAATTCTCAAATCAGATCGTAGAGGACTCATCGATAGCTCAAATTCAAGAGCTCGACTTCCTCTACAACATACTTTTTACCAGAGTTTAAAAACTCAAAGGACAAAAAAATACCGCATACAAAAAAACCTTTCAAAGTTCTTAAAAAATGCACTTTTTAAGTATCTTCAAAAGCCGCTGATGACCTGGATTCTTAAGGTATCCAAATAGCCAAGTACACTCTCGAAAGATCTTTTAATAAGCTTGAATTTGACTTTTAAAAAAAGAAAAAAGCTCAAAAATTGACAAAGTCATGTCACTTTGAAAAAAATCATCTGGACCATAGGTACCCAAGTTCCAGGAATTTAGGAATCTTTAACCTTTCTTATTTTGAATCTATTCTCATCTTCTTCTAGATATATTTAACGGACATTTGCTCAAGTTGTTATTTGTATCATTTAGTCTAATATTTGCGCAAAATGAAAATAATTTTACATTTTTACATTTTCTTATTTTTAGATTTTTTGTGCAATTTTTCAGAAAATAAAAAAACTCTCTCAAATTATTTGGTAAACAAAAATAACATAAAAAGTTTCTTAAATATTGCATAAAAAATCTAAAAATATGAAAATGTAAAAGTGTAAAATTATTTTCGTTTTGCCAATAATTTGATAAATCAATTTTGTTTTTTAAAATTTTTCAATGATTTATTAGATAAAATATTATTAGCAAATTAGATAAAATTTTTTATTTATCAGATATGTGAAATTAAGTAAACAATTTAACATCATTTGATTAAAATGTTATTTTAATAAATTATAAATTAGTTTACATTAATTTGATTTTTATAAAATATTTTTTGAAGGAGATTAAAATTTTATCAATCATGAAAATCTTAATGATTGTCTGTTTCTCATGAGCTTTTCTTTTCTCTTAGTTATTTTTAATTTTAAATTTTTTTTTTGAAAATTTCTCAAAGAATTTAGTTGAAATGTACGAATTTGTTCCATTAATTATTTGTTAATTGATGCAATCAATGTTTTTTTTAATTCAAGTTCACTCTTTTATACACTTTTTTGCAGAACTTTTCTATCTATTTTTTCAACTAAAAACTCATCCAAGCAATCTGTCAAAAATTAATTTGATAAACAGAAACAATAGAAGGTTCAAAACTTCAAAACCAGCTAATTAGGCTGATATTATCAAATGTCGAAATAAGAACAAAAAAAAGCCAAATTAGAGCCGGCACCAGCATAGATATATCTTTTCAAAAAAAGGATAAATATACTAATTGTTTGCAATCTGATTAAAAAAAATTAATACTGAATATTTTTTGTTTACAGTCTCTAGAATATACTAGACTAGAACTCAATAATTTATTTTTGAAGCCTATGTATCAGCAAAAAACGTTCCAGCTACGTCAATAAAACATATTTGACAAAGCAAATAAATTTAATTAGCTTTGCTAGATTCATTTGAGTGTAAATCTAAATTTTCTGTTCTTTTTTCTCTGATTGTTTGATACAAAAATTAAATTACCATTGAGTTTAATCTAATAATATTATTTATTTCAGTAATACATTTTGTCCGTGTTAGATTCCATTTTTGAGTAAGAAAAAAAATCTAATTAGTATATAATCAACTAATTAAAAAATAAAAAAAAAGAAGAAACATAAAAATTGAAAATGTATCAGTGTGAATTGAGGATAAGTTCTATTCAGATGAGTTGACTTAACGCCACAGACTCAAATTTAATTTAATTTTTTTAATTTTTATGCAAATATTTCTTGGAAAAATTTTTTTTCAGCTAAAACTAATGGTATTTGTGAACTTTTAAAAAATATGCTTCTATATTGTTAATTTTTAGCACATTTAGTCGTTTTGAATACTAGTGAGCTATTTTGAAGACATTTTGAATGCAATTTTGTATCTATGATAAAAAAATTTGCGGAAATTTTTGTTTAATTTAGTTTTAAGAATGTTTAAATTTGATATTCCTCTTATTATTGTCTGATTTTCCTATAATTAATGTCTTTTAGAATCATTTTTTTAATCAACATGCTGTTATAAAAATGCTCTACTTTAAATTTATTAATGAATTTTTTTTATTTTTATTTTTTAAATGAAAATTTGGTTATTTTTTTTATTATAAGATACATGGGTACAATTTAGACTTTTTTCTAATTGAAAATAATTGAGAACAAAAGAATAATTTAATTTTTTATACGTAATTCGATTAAAAAATTGGAAAAAAAACTACCGAGTCTAGTTTAGGTATGCAAACAAAAATGAATGGGTTCGGGATTGAGATCGTTGGGTTTACAAACTACAAACTCAATTCTTACCCAAACCTGATAAACAGAAATTTCTCTATTCTTACAGCTTTAATTAAAGGTTCACAAAATTGAACAAAATATCACCAATTTTTGAAAAAATATTATTTGTGGATAATGAAACAGAAATTTTCTGTTTAACTAAACTGATTTAATTTAATTTTACAAAAAAAAATTAAAAATTACAAAAATTAGAAATTAAATTATTTTTGCTACTATAAAAAAAAGAAAGAAATTTTGCTTAATGAAAATTTTTTTTCAAATTAAAAATAATATTTGTTAATTCAATCAATATCAAATGTTTTTTTGTTTTTAGATTCATTTAGAATGTAAAAAAAAAATATATTAATTAAAATAAAATAAATAATTAAGGAGCCTAAAAATTAATTTTTTTGTCATACTTTTAGGTGCAGCATCCAACAGAGAAATAATGTTTTTAAAGTTAATTCAGAAAAAAAATTAAACCAAACAATGAAAACAATTATACAATTTTAATTTTTAAGATTTTTTTGCAATATTTAAGAAATTTTTTTATTTTTTTTCCTTTATCAAATAATAAATTTAAAAAATTTAAAAATGTAAAATTATTTTAATTTTACCAGTTTAACAAACTTTTTTATTTCTTAATTTGGTATCATTGTAAGAAAGGATGAAAGGTTCAAAAAATATTTTAAAAAAATCTAATATATAAAACCGGTAAAATGTTGAAAAAAAAAATTTTTTCTTCTTTTAAATTGTTTTTTTTTTTTTGTTGTAAATAATTTATTGAATTATTATTTATTTTTTTTAAAAATAGTTTAGGCGAAGCCTTGGCCGGTTGGAATGGAGACTTTGTCCTTCCTTTCAGCCACATGATTGATTTTTGATGTTGTACAATGTTGCTAAATAACAAAAAAGTTAAATTAGATTGAGTTTAGCGTTTAAATTTTAAAATGTTAGAAAAGAAATTTACAATTAATATTAATTTATGTTAAAGAATTAAAAATTCATTATGTAAACTTAAAGTTGAATGAATTTATGAAATTGGTGCTATTTTAAGGAAATTAATTGAATTATATCATGCATTTATTTTTAAAACATTTAATAAACTTAATCGGTAATTAGATAAATATCTCTTAATTCACTAATAATCTTTTTTGGTCTTTGTAAATGTCAAAATGTATTTTTTATTTAATTTTTTTTAAATTATCAGAAATTTTAAATATGCTTTTACAAAAAAAATTTAAATTCAAAGAATATGGCTTTTTTTAGTGTTGTTAATATTAAAATTAGGAGTTTTAGGTAAATAAACATTCTTTCGATGTATTTTTTATCTAAATAAAGTTAGTATATAGATAGATAATAAGTTCTTTTATTTTTCAATTATTAAAAAGTAGCTTTTTTGGGTTTTGTGAAATTAAGTACAATTGAACAGAACAAAATTTTAAAAATTCTTATAACTTTTCTCTTAAAAGTCAAAAGCAAACTCTGTAAATGCAACATGGTACAACATTCAAAGTTGCACTATTATGAAAAGTCTGAAAAAACTGCAAACTTAACTAAAATTTGGACAAATTTGGACTATTGTGCATTTTGCACATCATTAGCAGACTTTGACTTTAGTTGCAACTAAGTATGTTGCAGTTTGTTGCACTAATAGAATTAATCAAAGCCTTCAGAAAAAAAGTTATTAGATATTTTAGCATTTTTTTTTGTTCTAATTGTTTAATTTGTACCAAATTTCACAAAACAAGCTTTTTTAAACCCAGATATTATCAGAGTAAATAGTATTTGATTGAAGATCTTATTTAACTTTAAATAGGCTTTTAACTATGATACTGAAAATGTCTATTTATACAGATTGTTTATTTTGAGTTAATAAAAAAAAATTAAATAAAAATTTTATTAGAATTAAAACAAATATTTGACTGTGAAGCTTTGTTTTGGATAATATTAATTGTCTAGTTCTAAACTCTCAATAATAATTTATCTTAATTAATAAGAATTATGAATCTTATAATATAGGCCTAATTAGTTTTTAATTTTTTTCAATTTAATAATTTTTATCTTTTTTACATTAGAATAATCATTTAAGTAAATTTTGGCCTTAAGTTTTCAATTTTAGATAAAGTTAGAATTTTGACAACAACTAACCTTTGCTAAATTTTGTATTTGATTAATAAAAATACTTTTTGATTTTTAGAAAAAAAAATATTATGGGTGATAATTTAATAAAAAGGCTTTCTGATATATAATCTACTTATTCAGTTAATGCTCTCATGTTTCAACAATTGTTTCAAAAATAAGAGTTAGTTCACAAAAAGAGCAAAATTAATTAAAATCACTTTCTAATAAGTTAAGTTATAGGCATCGACCTCTAACTATACAGTTTTAATTTGCTTATTTTTTATAATTGAATATGAGCAGGTTTGTTTCAAGCTTTTTTTAATATGTAAAAATTTTTTTATGATAGTCAAATAATTAGATGCACACAAATATATTTGGTATTTTTGCAATTAAAGCAAATTTTATTCCGAATTAAACAATTAAAAAGAAAATCCAACTTAATTTAGTTTAATTATAATTAGATATTAGAAAAAAAGTATATTTTTATTATGTAATGAAAATTTTTCAAAAATTGAATAATCTAGTCTTTAAGAAACAGTATAAATCTTATGAAAAATTATCTATAAAATTAAAATAAATAAATAATGTCTGATGATTTTGCAATCGGGTGACAAATTTTTTAATTGAAAATGATGAAAAATGATCAAGCCATCAAGAAAATTAAATGACGCTTGCAATTCTAAAAATTATATAAAATTAATTTTTTTCATGTCTTGTACCTTTTGTTATCATTATCAAATCGAAAAATTTTGTTACAAGGGTTATTTTAAATTTTCATTTTTCATTAGATTTTAGATTTATTTATAACATATTAAAAAAAATACTCATTTCTAGCTTTTATTTTTTAACAAAATAATCACATTTATCAAATCTATTAGGTATTGTTGAACCATTTGGCTTAATCTTTCGGAGTAGGCTCTAGTAATATTTGATTTTTTTAAACTTTAAGTTTTCATAATTTTTCTTCTCTTTTATGAATAAAAACTGGCTTAAATAATTATTTTTTTAAATAATCAATGATTTATAAATCAAAGATTTTCACATTTTCTTGACTGAAAATTTTAAAGAAAATTGCCTAATTGCACATTTAGTATTTTGTCTAATAAACTAAGCACAATCAAATAAAGACTTGCATTCATGAAGATTTTCAAATAAGATTAATGGATCAAGTGCTATTATACTGCTTGTTAATATTTTTTTTCTGGTAGTAGTAGCAGCAATATAGAGAAACTTCATTTTAGGAAAAACTCTATACTAACACCAAGTGGCATTTAACTTTAATGGAGTTAAGCCAATATTTTTTTTTGCTTACTCGACAGTATACTAAAGCTATCCAGTTTCATTTTCAGCTTTCCTATTTTTTAAAAAATAATGATTATATTAACTATAATATCATGTTGTGTTCTCTTTTCAGATTCATTCAAAGATTCTTGAAAAAGTTCGTTTAATTTACAAAATTAATTTTCTCATATCAATTTACTAATTTAAACATTTGAATATTACACTTTGATCTCCTAAATTCATTCAAGTTTTTTTTTCAAACTTTTTTTAGTGATTCATAATTTTAAATTATGATTTTTACTCAAATAAAGTTAAAAAGATTCACTATTATCAGAATTTATTAGTTCAGAAGAATTTGTTTAACTTAATCATTTTTTTCATGAATTTTCTTTCTTAGCATTTGAATTAATCATTGAATGTCAAGAACAATTATTAGGCTTTTTATTAGTTTAAGTTTAAAAAACGCATCAAAAAAATTTTTTTGTCCCATGTTCAGATATATGATACTCTTAATGGGACTTTAATTAAATAATTTATAATACTATTTACAGATATAGATCATATTTTTGATTATAAATAATAATAATATTAATAATAATAAAAAAAACTATTTCTATTATTATTATTCATATTATTTATAATCAAAATTATGAACTATATCTGTAAATAGTATTAATTTTATGAATAATAAAAAAGAAAGACAAAAGATCATTTTTGATCATAATACGGAATCTCACTTTATGTGACTAGGTTTTCACGAATTATATTTGTAATTATAATTATATTAAAGTATTGTAGTACAAGCGCTGACTACTATTTGCTAAGCTAATAACATATAGAAAATCAGATCAAAAAAATTTTTTTGCTTTAAGTCAAATTTTAAAAATATTTTTTATTTTCTTGTCTTAATTTTCTTTTAAACCTATTGATAATTAGGTAATTAAAATAATTAATTGAAAAAAATTCTTTTTTGATTTATAGATTTTAGTTAAGAAATCTTGGTCTTTTTATTATTATATTGTTTAACTATTTTAAAAACAATACACTGTATAATGTGTATTATTTTATTTTTTCTTATTTTGACATGCTAATTTTCAATAGGTCTATTCATGTTTCCTTTTATTCAGAATTTTTGTTTCGTTTTAGTTTTATTTGAATTTCAGTGGCAAAGTAAAATTTTTGATCAAATATCATTTTTCTAAAAGGCACAGTTTTTCATTAATAGATAAATATTTTTTTAGTAGATAATTTTATTTAAAAAAGGAGATAAATTAAATAGTAGATAAATAATTTTTGTTACAAGATAAAAATAATATTCCAAAGATGTTTTTATTTAAATGTAGATTATTGTTTTATGAAGTAGATATTCATTATAAAAGTGCTTATTTACCGTATTTCCTCATTCGATTATGCTGCACCATAAGTTAAGACAAACCTTTGGACCATGCAACAAAGTACATCTCGCCAATGCTATAATACTATTTACTTTCAAAAAAATGATTTTTATAATTTTTTTAAAAGTTAGTTTTTTTGAATTTTGCATTTGATTCAGCACCAAAAATTAAGAAATAAAAAATTGAAAAATTATTTTAATTTAAAATTGAGTCTTGATGACACTAAAACTAAGGTTGAAATGCGTTTCTTAACTTATAGAGTCCTTTGAGCAAGACTAGATAAATCCAAAAATGAAAGGCACAGTAATTAAGTGTCAATTACTTTGTTTGTTTTTTCAAAACATTTTATTTAATTATCTATGTTTGAAAAAATAAATATCTTCTAATAAAAACTTTTATCTACTTCTATTTGATTTTATCTATTTTTAATTAAAAAAAATATCAAGTAAAAAAAAATAATTATCTACCGACAAAAAATATCCCCTTTTCTAAAATGATCAAAACATTTTAAATGTGCAACTAAATTTCATCGTAGATTTTTGAATATTTGTTACATTTCAAAGTTTTATTTTTTTGACTAAAGAAAAAGGATTGTAATAGCTAAAAATGCGTTCAAATTTTATTGTGCATTTAAAATGTTCTGATCAGTTTTCTAATTTTGATTTTTATCGCTTGGTCACTCTTTATCCGTAGTTTCGTTCTTTGCTTATAATAAAATAATTAGAATCAGAAAAAAAAGAAAAGAATGAATTCTTGACTTCTAGACGGACCCATAGTTTATTTTACCTAAAAAATCATTCTTTTTTATTTTACAATTGAATAACATAGATATTTTTTAATTAGTTTTACTTGATTAATCTTTAAACTCTAAATTTGATTATACAGAAAAAGAATGTACTCCTTTAATTATTTTTATGAATTAAAATACAAAAAAAAATTCAATAAATAGCTTTTATTGTTGAATATAAATTTTGTTAAGCTTTTAGAAAAAATTTTTCAATTAACTATTTATTCAACTTCGAAAATTTACAGAAAATTACTATTGTTTTGTTTATTTAATTTTTTTTAGAATTTTTTTTTAATATGTATGTTGAAAAGGTCTTACCATTTTATAAATACTATTTATCACTTCAAAACATTCTTTAAAAAATTGAAATTTTTACAATAGAGTTTGTAATTCTTTTTATTTAAGAATTTGTTCTATTAACCCTCTCAAGTAATTTGATGATCTTCAATTTTTAACTCTTCTAAATTTTACAAATTAAATTGACATAGCGAATTAACAATCGTGAAATTAATTTTCTCCTCAATTTATTCAATTTATTATTCTGTTTGATTTAGATAAAAATAGTTGGCAAGCTAGCATTTTAATCAACATTCAGAAAAATTGACCTTGATTTAATTCATTTCAATGAGAGAGAGGATGAAAATAAATCCAAGACTGTATTTAAAATGGGAAATTTTATGCATATTAAAGAATGATTGTATTTTTTATACGCCCTCGAAAATTCAAGAGATTTTCAGTTGTTTGATGAACATTGTCTTATGTTTTTAGCATGCAATATTTTAATATCGATTTTGATTGCTAAACTTGAAATAGGATAACAAAAGCAATGAGTATATTAGGAAAAATATTTTTGTTTGTTTAGACTTAACAAAAACCAGATTTTATTTAAAAATTGATCTCAAGTATGTCAGAAGCAGTGCTTTTTATTTTTTATTGGATTTATTTAAGGTAGATGAAATTAGAAATTTCGTCAAATTTTAATTTAAAAAAATAGAAAAAATTCTTAATATTCAATTGTTTGATAGAATCATTTCAAGTCTATATTCAATCAACAACTTATATCAGCTTATAAAGCTCTTTTGCTATGAATAAAAAATTTGAAAATGTTGATAATTTCATTCAACATTCGATAAGGGAAATATCTATTGCTAGTTGCAAAAGCTGCAAGTTGTTTTCATTAAATCCAAGATAAATAGCAATGAAAAGAGCTTAGAAGAAAATATTGAGCTTGGCTTTCGAAAAAACTTTAACTAACTAGCTGATGCTGCTGCCTTTATTGGGTCTAATTAGCTCGCAAATATTCTAGTTTCCATGATGAATATTTAATTCTTTATAAATACATTTGCACTAGAGTCTAATTAAAAAATTCAACAACCGCAATTTATTGTTTTAATTTAATTTTTATCGAATATGGTTCTACTAGCTCTCTTGTATAACATACGTGTTCAATTAATTTATTTCATAATCTCATGGCATACACTTTTAATGTGCCATTTATTTTAGAATTTTTTTCTCTATTACGTGCTAAATTAGAAGAGAAGTTTTTTTAAATGAATTAGTCTGGAAACTTTTTTTTTTTGAATATCTCCTTTGGCTTAAATGTAAAAATTTACTATTTTTAAAATTTAAATTTTTAATAATAACGAGAACTTTATTTGAAATAAAATTAGGTCTTTTAAGAAATAGCCAAAAAATTTCTGAATCATAATAATAGTTGCCTTAAATTCAATTTTTTTATTTTCCAGTATCATTTAAATTATGATTTATTTAATTTTTTGATAAATTTATTTTTATTCACTTAATAAAAGGGATTAATTAAAAATTTTTTTAACATTTTTTTAGCCAAATAAAAATTGATTATTCTTAATCACGCTTTTTAAACAGCATAGGATTTTAAAGAATAAATACCTTAGTAAAATAATTATTCATTTTTCGTTCGATTTAGATGATTTTTTTTCTAAATCGCAGGACATTTTTACTTATTAAAAAAGATCATAAAATTTATTTCTAGTTACTACTACTACTACTACTCTTCAAATTTTGTTAGTCTGAAGAAAAATTTTTTTCAAAATTAATTTCAGACACAATATTTAACTAACTAACTTTAACTAACTTTCTGTAACTTGGTTTTTGACCGTTTTGATGGCCGTGTACAAATATAAAATTTAAAAGAATATGAATAGTCATAGATAATAGAATTGAACATAAGAAAAAAATTTCCCTCACGACCATCAAAATGGCCAACACCATGTTTGGACGGTCTAATGACGGTACTCAACACTAATTACAAGTCTTCGATTATTTTATTAATTTTAACAAGCTTGGCAAATATTGAAAATGTGAAAAAGCTTATTTACAATTGGCATGTTTATATTCTATTTGATTTGATTTTTGAAGAATTGTACAGCTAATTTAAAAATTTTTACATGGAAAAGTATACACGTAAAATATGCTTAGAAAAAATGTTTAAAAATAAAATTTAAAAAACATTGTCGATTACAATAGACTTGTTTTTAATTTGGTTATTTATATTTATCAATAATTATTGAAAGAAATAGCTAATCCCCGGGCCGTTTTGGGTAAAGCTCAAATAAGCTTTGACAGTAAATTTGAACATTGCATTCAAAAGTCATTGTGAATTCAATTACAAGTATAGCCTCTTAAATAACTGTTCAAAGTAATTTTTGCACGATAAATTCACTATTCGCTAATGTACTGTTTCAAAGACAGTTTTTAAGTTAAATGAAAAAAAACTTTGGAATTTTTACGTCTTTAAAATTATAAATAATTTCTTTATTAATGCATTTTATATAATTTAATTAGATTTATTAATGAGGTAAATTTTAATTTAATTCTAATCGAATAATAACGAACAAAATGTTTTAGGCTAGAACTTGAAAATTTTAAAAAACAAAAAAAGCAACATTTACTTGTTAAGCTGATTGATTTTATTAGAAAATAAAATTTGCTTTCAATTAGGAGATTAATTTTATGTAGGAAATAAATTTTATTTATTGCTGAAATTCCTTTATAGTTAAAGCTGCTTTTTTTTTGAAAAAGAGTTTTTTTAATTATAAAACAGTAATTTAGGTGAAATTTCACCAAATAAGCTTTTAAGAAAATATAGGAATTCAATTTTTTTAAAATGATTAATACTCTAAATATTATAAACCTTTATGAGTAAAATAAAGACTCTTGAATATTTTTCAATAATCAAAAAAACAATTCTTAAATTAAAAAAAATCAATTATTTATTAGTTAAAGATGAAAAATTTAATTTAATGTAGCTCTACTAGATTTTCAAAACCAAATTGAATGTTATAGGATTTTTTATCTATTTAAAAGCAAAAAAATATTTTATTAATACTATACTAGAGAAAAAAATACATTAAATTAGGTAAAAATTAAATATTGTAATCCTTTAATTCATTAAATCTTTATTGCAATATACTAGAGGGTATGAAAAAAAAATTAAAATAATTTTCGTAATAATTTAATTTCTTTTTTCTCTATTTAAATTTTGCTAAATAGACGAATTTTTTCAGTAAAAAAAAAACAATTAGAAATCGTATTTGTTCCAATATTGTTTTTTTTTAATATTTTTTTCTTGATTACTATTTTATGTGATCTAAAAAATAAATTTGAAAATATGTTATATTAAAAGGGAATTATAAATCAAAACATCATTTTAAGTCCAAAAAGTTTATGATTTTTTTTTTTGCTGAGAAAAAAAATGAATAAAAAATGAAATTTTTAATCTTTTATAAATTTTTTTTCCAAAATTTGTTCACAATTAAAATTTAATGTAATTTTCTTTTTCAAAGATTTTTTTTAATCATATATCAATTAAATTCCATTAAATTTTTACTTAATTTTATTCAAAAAATATGGCTTAAAAAAACAAGGTTCAATTATCAATTTAGATTTTTATTTTTGAATTTATGGAAATTTAGTTTTTTATCTAGATTTATTCAAATTTTCAACATCTGTTAAATGTTTTCTTATATTAATATTTAAAATAAAGTTGCGTAATCATTACCATAGTATTAAAAGATAAGCTTTAAATTTAAATAATATAAGTTTCCAATCCAGAAATAGAATTTTCAAAAGACCAGTTTATCTCGTCTTCTTCTTTATTATTCTTGTTTTTTGTTTTAAAAGTATTTTTTTATAATATATATTAAAGCTTTAAAAAAATAGATAAATTCATTCATAGGCTTTTTTTATTTTTCGATAAATGTAAAAAAAGAGCAGTAAGTTTAAAAATATTGATACCCAACAAAACAACAATTAATCAACAAACCTCATTTTTTGAAATAAAAGAAAGTAAAAAAATTAATTGATAGATTTTATTTGCTTAAAACATAAGGTTTATTCTTGTTTTATGAAAAAAATGCTTCTGGTTTTTTTTTTACAAATAAATAATTTTTTTTAAAGGAATATTTTTTTTAAAATGTTACTATAGTAAAATTTGGTAAATTTGAAAAAAACATGCAACAAAAAATTTTGTCTTAGAAATTAATTGATATTGATCGAAAAATACCAAATGTTTAAATTTTGACTCTTGCTTATTAAAAATTACATAAGAATACTAATACTGGTCGGTTTTCTTTAATTTATAGATCATTTGATTAATTGTACCACATTGGTAACTTAAAGTTTATGATAAAGTTAAGCTAAGTAAATAGTTATGAAAAAAATTGAAAAACAGAATAGAAAAAATATTTTATAAATATAAGAATACAAAGTCATATACAGTTATTTTGTTAACTTTTTAATTAAGAACATTCAACCATTCATCGTATAAAGCTTTTCAAATGCTTCACTGATGTAATACTTTCATCTACTATTTTGTGAGAAACATATTACAATGAATTCCCTATTATTTCAATAGATTTAGTTTACTTTATAATTAGTGACTTTTGAGCATTAGTTACTTTCTTGAGAAAAATCATCAAAATGACAAAATTAGTTAAAAAAAAATATTAGAATAAGTTGTGTAAAATTTGGTTTGCTAAAAAAGAAAACGACTTTTTTATTCTTAAGTTTTTCTTGTTATTTAAATACAACATATTAAGTTGAATTAATAGTTAAAGTCTGCTAATGATGTGCAGAATCTATGCAAGCAGTCACTACAGCCAGATTGAATATTTTTTGTAATAAAAAAAAATGAAAGAAGAACTAAGAACACAAAAGACTAGAGGTACCAAATTATAAAGACTGTTTCAATTCAGACTTTTACAATAAACTATACAGTAAACTTACAGTTTACTAGTCAATCTAGATTGTTGAAAATGCAAAATGCATAATTGTTATTTATTATTGATTAAGAATCAAATTAATTTTTTTTTTCTAAATTAAAATTTTATTTTTATCTATTCACCGTTTGTCATGAAAAAATATTAACTTTTAAATATTTGCGAAACAAACAAATTATTTTTCAAAAGAATTATAGAGACTTTGGCAGTAAATGAATAAAGCTTTATACAAAATTTATTTTAGATATGGAAGAATAAGTCATTTTAGCTTCATTTGAAACTAAATTTAATCAAAAAAAATTTATCTATGTTATTATAATGCAAATTATTTTCTTGTCACTATGATAATCATTATTATGATAAAAATATACAATAACTAGAATGTATTTGAAAAACTAGATCTAAAAAAGGACTAATAATGTGAAATCGTTGCAGAAAAGACTATTTTTTATATTTTGCTTGATAAGCTTATTTCTCCAAATAGTAAATTAGTTGTTTTAGATTTAAAAAAAAATTAGATTATCTAAAAAATGTGGAAAAAAATCAATTAAAAAGTGAGTGAGGCATGAGTAACTATAGTACAAACTCATCTATTTACAGCAACGAGTCCACACTGGACATTTTTTTGAAAAGAAATATTTTTTTTTTCGAACTAACTCTCTATGTACTATACTCATTGATATTTTTGTTTGGTATACTTGGCAACAGTGTGGTCATTTATGTACTGCTTAGTTCTATATTTGCGGATCGAAAACAAAAGCTAACTGGCTTGATACCAAAAGAACAAACAACCATAGTCAATTCGCCGAACACCAATTCATTGCGCGCCAACGACACGTCCAAGCAGCAAATAAAAACAATTCGCGATCAAAACAAACTTTACAATCTAGCATGCAAATTTCTAAAAGAAAAGCTAACAGTAACCAATTTCTATTTACTCAATTTGGCCATCACGGACTTTTTCTATGTGCTGTTCATACCGGTGCTTCTGGGCACCATGCTCACCGGTCGATGGCTCTTTGGATTTTTGTTCTGCAAGGTCTACTTTTCCATGGTCTATTTGTGTCAATGTTCGAGTGTGTTCATTTTGGTCGTGCTGAGCGTCGACCGCTATTTGTCGGTCAAGTACCCGCTCAAGACGTCCACATTTCGCAATGATGACGTAGCACGCGCGGTTATATTCTCCAGTTGGTTGCTCTCTTTTTTGTTCATAATACCAGTCATGTTGTACACCGAGTACCAGCCAAACGAGTCATCGTGCCGCATGCACTGGCCCGACCGCTGGAATTTAAAGAATCACTCGGCCTTCTCTCACATGGCCAACACCTATTTGGCGCCACTTCAGCTCTTTAACATATACACATTTTTGTTAAATTATCTAATACCAGTGAGCATAATTGTAATATTGTATACTCAGATTCTGCAAAATTTAGAAAAAAATAGCTTAAAAAATACGGCTACCAATCGCTCTAAATCGAAGCGCAAGTCACACAGACACATCACAAAGATGGTACTTGCCATTATAATATGCTATATTACATGCTGGACACCATACTGGTGCTATCAAATCGCCATTTATGTCTACAATCAAATATTTAACATTGAAGCGCCTTTTATTTTGATAATAATTAGTCATTTTGTTCAAGTTATCGCGTATATGAGTTCGGCGCTAAATCCGTTCATTTACTCGTATATGAGCGAGGCGTTTCGAGTTAACTTGAACTCGGCTTTCAATTGTTGCAGAAGAAGAGCCGAGACCGGTGTAGAAATGAAAGAAATTCAGATCAGAAAAGGCAGTCAGGAGTGCAGAGTGTCGCGCAAGGATCAAGCGGAAAGGTCGAGTGCGCGCGTGGAGTCTATTTCGTCTGTGGCTGCCAGAGAGCCGATGGATGCCGAGGCAATAGTCAAAGAGGAGAGCAGAAATTTGCTGGATGAAGAGGAAAAACGGTCCAGGCCGAGAATTAAATTCATGTCCATGTCGGCCACTCAGCCTGAGTTCGAGCCGATTCCGCTTTCCGACAGACGTACTGGCTCGGCTAATAATCTTCACATGAATAAATCACAACCAAAAATTCCTATCAAAAAATTAACTATTTTAAATACATCAAATTCAAAGTTTAAGTTCGAAATAAATTTTCATGGCTTGAAGTATTTTAAGCGATAAAATTTGAAAATCAGCTGAATAAAAAATTGGAAGAAACAAAAAATAAAAAAGAATAAAGTAAAGAAAAAAATTGTAAAATTTGCATATTTTTTTCTATAGAATATGTGTATCTATTTTTGTTTGTATTTATTCTAATTATTTTTTAATTTAAATAAAAGATTTACCTTGCCATCTGATTTTTGACATCAAAATTTTCATCACTTCAAATTTTATATTTTTGTATTAGGAATCTAAATTCAAAAAATTTAAATTTATTTCTATAATTTTATACCAATTTGGCTGAAAACCATAGTCAGCATTTTTGTATTGAGTCAGCTTTTTTTTACAATCAATTTTGACAATCTATTTTCCGCTACCATCTAGCTAGATAAGGACTAAATAAACATATAAAATGCTAAAAAAGCATTTAAAACGTGACTAAAGCATAAACCAAAATTACCTTTTAAAAAAAGTGAATCAAAACAAAAAAAAAATTTTTCAATTCTGTGAATAAAACATTTATTTAATTTTACTGTTTGGGTCAATATTTTAATAATGTGAATAAAACATTAACATTTTTATAAATTTTTAACCCAAATTATTCAAAAAAAACATATAAAAAATTATTCAATTCTCAATTTCTAATTATTCTTATTCATACCATGGACATGGACCTGCTTCCCTTTTTTAATTTAACGGGTGATGCATAAGTAAATTGACAAAAGTTAAGTTAACTTGCCCGATCATGCAAATGATCAGGGGATCATATATATATTTATTTATAAACTACAAAAAATTAGCTTTAATATTGCAAAAAAAAATTTTTAAAATGGG
>PJRA01000473.1:670939-685948 GCA_016987375.1 Brachionus koreanus | reverse complement strand
AAAATAAATTCTTTACATCAGAAAAAAAAACAGAACTTAATATCATCTTTATTTTTTGACATATTCGCTTTTAATTTTTGTCCATTTACTTATGCATCGCCCGTTACTTTTGCTTACAAATCGTTTAGTTTTTAAACCCGGAAAGTCAATGTCATCAATAAAACAACATCCTACAAAATGAATACAATAAATTATACATTAATGTATATAGAAAGTCAGCAAAAAAAATTTTTGTTTATGTTTAGATTTTTGATTTCACATTTTATGTGTTTTTTTAAAACCTCATCCCATCTAGTTTTGATTTTCGTTGCTTAGAAAAAAATTAAAGAACTAAACATAACACAAAACTTATTAATTAAGAAAACACTAGAATTAGTTAATTTAATATTTGAAGCTCTAATTAGTTATAAATCAATTCAAAGTTGATAAAATAGTGCAAAATTAAAGATTTTTTAATATTCTTAAGATATCAAAAATTAAACAAAATTTGGATTATTTGGATTATAGTAGCTAAGTTTGGGAAATATCTCTATTTACAGAATGTAAATGAATCAGTTCTCATTTTAATAGGGTATTTAAACTTTTTGTTTAGATTTTTCAATAACCTTCTCTCTAGAAAGAAAAATAAAATAAAAATTAGCTTTTAAAGCGAACAAATTAAAGTTCCATTTGGACTGGGTAGCCAACAAAACTGGTTTGCACTGTCTGCGTTATGACCAAGTTTTAGCAAATTTTTTTTTTGCAGCCAGTTTAGAAATAATAATAAAATTGCTTTAAAATTGAAATATAATATCTATATCTAATGAATCAATTATGAAAAGTTACAATCAAAAAATTTTGTAAATTAAAAATAAAAAATTAATTTAGTTGTTTATTTAAAGCTAAAATTTCAAGATATTGATAATTTAAAATAAAACACCCACTCTTACAAAAATTAAATTATTTTTCAAATGCTTGTTGCTTGAATCAATTTTTTTTTACAATCAAACCAAAGTCAATTTTGAATTTCAAAAGAATAATTAGAAAAAAAAAACTCAAAAAGAGTCTAAAATATATTTTTTAATTGCGTTTGAATGAACAGCTTCGACTAAATTAATTTTATAGATACCATATTTCTATAGCTTTTTATCTTAAATAAAAATTTTCAAACTTGACTGCCTTTATAATCACAAAAGCATCTAGCATACGCCTACATGCAAAAAAAAATATTAGTTTTGATCCATCTAATCAAACAATTACCAAATTAATTTATTAGATAAAAATTGAGATTCAAAGCTTATAAATATGAGAAGCAAAGAATAAAATTTATCAAAATAATTAAGTTAATTTAATCTTTATATTAATAATACAAAAAAATACAAAATGGGTTCTGGTCGTTCTAGATGTGGTGTTCCAGTAATACCAATTGCTCCTCAAATGCCGATTGCTCCACCAATGCCAATTGCTCCTCAAATGCCGATTGCTCCACCAATGCCAATTAGTCCATTTGGTTCAGGTCTTCCATTAGGAGGAGGTTTAGGTTTGGGCGGATATCCAGGATTAGGCCTAGGTGCCGGTTTGGGTGGATATCCAGGATTAGGCCTAGGTGCCGGTTTGGGCGGATATCCAGGATTAGGCCTAGGTGCCGGTTTGGGTGGATATCCAGGATTAGGCCTAGGTGCCGGTTTGGGTGGTTACCCTGGTTTATTTTAAAAATTTATGATTGACTTCAATTAATATTAAGTCAATTAAAAACCAAAAAATATTCTAAAAAAATATTTTTTACCAAAATAAAGTTATTTAAATTGAATCTTTTCAAATTTTTATTTAATTTCTGAATTTAATACTAAAATGATTTTTCATAAACTAAATTTATTCAGATTTTGTGCAAAAATGTTAATGAAAATAATCGACTATGTTTAATAGCTTATTTTAAACATTCCAAACAATAATTGATTAAAATGAGCCCCTAATAATTTTATAAATGACTTTATTTGATATTCTTCTGCCAAGCATTGCTCGATCAGAATGATGGTGAGCTCTTCTCTTGGTAAGTTTTAAAGTTTTTTTTCCATTTCAAAAGATTGTATTCGAGCCAATTGAAAGTTTCTGCATCGACTTTTCTACACAACGCCCAACGATTCGTTTTAAAGGAATGAATAAGGACATTGTTTGATTTGTAGACGGATCTGTTTAGCAAGGTTCTCAATCTTTTCAATAATCGTTCCACAATCCTATAGATAGAGTTTATTGTCATTCATTAAAAAAAAAGGAAAATATATATATTTAAATACAAAAAGAGAGAAATTCGAGACCTGGAGTGTTATAAAAAATGACAACCTCTTTTCTCACTTTTTCTACTGAGGATCTCACAAAAAAGTTAATGCACTTTGAATTCTATTTTTGAAAGTTAACTATGTTTTATCTAAATTTTTTTCTAATACTAATCAAAATAAAATTAATTTAAAAACAAAATTAACAATTACATCTTGATAAAAAAAATAAATTTAAAAAATTTTTATTTTAAAAAATATCAAAGGCTTTGCAAAATTCATTAAAATCTATTATACCTTGATATTTGTTTTTAACACGCATGAAAAACAGTTCAATATCTGTTCTAGTATAAGGAATTTTGAATCTTTCATTTAAATAAATAAGAATACTTCGAGCTGTATGCAAAGTTATAAATCCGTTTTGCTCAAATGAATAAAATATGTCTTTAAGTACGCCTTTGATTATTTGATTTCTGACCAAGTTTTGTTTCAATTGTTCCTCGCATATTCTACTCTGTTCGGTTTTTGTCTTGACAAATTCAAATACTTGACTGCGAAGAAAAGTTATATTTTCTTCAAAGTCATTCATTTCTGGATTCTCTCTGTAGCTAGTTGGAGCATAGTCCGCTACTGAACTATTCATATTTTCATGTCTTGTGTTTACAGCTTTTGACTGAAAATTGCCAAGAATCGGACTGATGGGTCTAGATCGGCTATTAAATGAGTTTATAATTGTGTTGTTTCTTATTATCTGGTCTGGGAAGGTAGAGGCTATTTTACTCAAGTAGTTTTGGTTTAGATAAGCATATGGTTGTTCGAAATGAGAGAATTCTTTTAATTCCGAATCCTCTAGCATATTGATTTGCGATCGATTTATGTTTTTAAATTTTTCTAGTCTTCTAAAAATAAATTTTCAAAATAAAAACAAATCTAAGGAATTTAAATTAGGCATTTTTATTTTTTGAGTTTGGTACAAAACTCTCAAATTTAGCTTAATTATTTTTAAATTTACCATTAACTCAAAACTATTTATTTGGATGAGATATTTTTATGCTCGATTATAATCGGTTATTAGCAGAAAGATGCAAATCAATTGAAAAAATTTATACAATTATTAAATTTTAAAAAAGTGTTCTAATAATAGAAATAATTGACCATAACTATATCAATAAAATAAAGAATGTAATTCATGTTATTTATTTTGTTGAGTCTAAAAATTTTGCGATTTTTAAAAGGCTGAATATTTTCTATTTTAGCATATAATAAATATTTTAATCATATTATATGTTAAAATAAAACAAACAGAATTTATTGTTCTTCAAAATGATATATTTAGCTTTTTATTTATTTAATTAGTTCTAAAAAATGATATAAAATGAAATCATTAAACAAAAATTTTGAAATTTTACACTTTAAGCTGATTCAAGATGGTCGTGCTATAAATGCAGAACTTAATTGTGAATAATTGGAACGAATTAATGCTTCACTTCAAGAAAAACACCTTTCTTTGGTCAATCAAAAGTTAGGTTTGTCTCTTCAGAATTACGTTAATCCTCATAGAGCTAGAAGAACAATGACAAAAATAGAAGAGGTGGAAGGGATCTAAATTCTCTCTCATCCAGCATATAGTTCAGATCTTTGTCCTTCTTATTATCATCTTTTTCGCTCAATGTCTCATTTGCTTTTGGTTATTTTAGGCAAGCTAAAATTTTTGATCAAATTTTATTTTTCAAAAATGATCAAAACTTTCTAAATGCGCAATTAAATTTCAATTCATTTTTACAAATTACAATCCTTTTTCAAAAGTCTAAAAATAAAGCTTTGAAATGTAAACAAATATCAAATATCTGCGATGAAATTTAAATGTTTTCATCATTTTTCAAAAATTTTTTCTTATTCATTTACTCATTTAATTCAATTAATCAAATATATATATATATAAAGTAACTTACAGACATAGTAATGTTAACAACAGTGTATGTAATCAATTGAGCCATTTATATTTATTCAATAAACTAAATTTAAAAAATTTAAATGGTTAGATTAGTTGATTCTAATTATTCTGCAATTCTAAAAACTAACTTATATTATGTGTTAAATTAAACAAAATTTAATCACCTTTGCTAAAGCCTTTAAATTCATTGAATGATTATGTCACAAGTTTTAATGTAAGCAGGTCAGAAAATAGAGTTACCATAAAAAAGGAAAACTTATAATATGATATATTTAAGAAATCTCAATACAATATCTATCTAATTAATGATCAATCAAAATTACAAGCTGTTTAAAAATATTATCTTTTTAAAATTCAATAGATTTTTGGAAAAAAATATCTTCTTATTTCTATAAGAAGTCTGGTTTTAGAAAATTTGGAGTAACTACCGATAATCTTATAATTCTTATTCAGAAGATTATTGAATGATTACAAGAAAGAAAAAAGTTTGCTCTTTATATTTCTTAAAATTTAGACTTGATACAGTATGGAGGTTAAATGAAGCAAAAAATATTTTTTCTCAATTTCATATTAAAAGTACACTCAAGCCTCTTTATTTAATTTTTTTCATACAAAAATATCAAAAATTCTTTTAGAAAATTAAAAGCTTCACAGAAAAAACAATGATTTTTTTTTTACAAGAATTTCAATTGCTTAATAAGAACTGAAATTTTCAATCTAATAATTGAATTTAATTTTAATTCTATTTATTTTTCTATTTAATTAAGGCTTTGTAGGTGATGCGAAAAAAAATTTAAATAATATAAAATAAAGAAACACCACTTCAAATTTTATCTAAATGTTTGTTGAATTCTATTTGAATATAAAGGTTTCTCTTTATCTCTTGTTTTTACCTTTACATTTATTTCAGAGTTTCTGAATTTTCAAATTCTTCTGGGTTATGGGCTATTAATCTATTTCTAATTTGCTACAAATCTGATGATCTTCTATTATTCTAAGAACCTAAATTAACAAATAATAAACTAGTGACTTTTTAAAAAGTTTTTAGAGAAAAAGTCATCAAATGATATTAGCTTTTAAAAAAATCATTTAAATCTTTTAAAATTTTTTTTAAACTCAAAAAAATAAATAAATTTTTTACAAATAAATTTTTATTAACTTTAAGCTAATATTCAAATAAAAAAATAGTAAAACTTTTAGAGTTTAGTATCCAGGATATCCGCCGCCAATACCGGGATAAGATGAAAAGCCTCCGAGCTGGCCGAGCGCTGGGCCCATTTGTGGAAACGGTGGAGGTACGGCATAGGGTGACATTCCCGGCATTCCACCAAATGTTGGATCGATTGAAGGCAAAGCTGGTTGTGGTCCTGGGACAGCAGCGACTGGAGTATAACAGCACTTAGATTTTCTACAACCCATCTTGCTAATTCAAAATAAAATATGAAGTAAGTATTTTTGGAAAAATTTCATTTATTTATAAACTTTTTTAAACTCTAATTTTCATTTAGTTAATTGACGAGGCTTAGATTTGCTACCAAGAGAGCCAAGAATTAACTCGTGCGAGTAGTAATTCGGCTTTAGAATGCTCAGGGCACTGCTACTAAAACTATTAGTTAAATTTTAAGTCCATGTTTGATATGAAAATAAAAATATTTTTGATTAGACTGACAGTTTGAGAACGCCAATAACAAAAATATTTAATTATTTTTCAATATTTTAAATATTTTTGTATCTTAAATTTAAATATCAATCACTGATCCGAAACGAATAAAAAAATTGCTTAATCATATATTAAAAATATTTTCCTAATTCATAGCTCATCTAACTCAAAAATGAGGTCATTAGTTGCTGGTCATTTTTTTTCTAATTTAGTCCAAAATTGTTAGAGGAGACTAGTTTTTTTTTGTTTAGTTCGTTTTAATTAGTTAATGGCTGCGATTTCGACAATTATTTTGACCTACTTTGAATCTCAAAACAAACTATGTATCCTAAATAAAGAAAATTTTTTTACTTAAGGCTTGACCACGTGTAGAATCTGTAGAATTTATTTAGTTTCCTTCCACATTTTAGATTACATAATTGTTTGAGTTAATCAATAAATTTAATAATGTAAAAGCCAAAGAAAAAATATTTGATAAAATATGACATTTTCAAAGACCAAAAGAACATTTGAAAATCACACCCAGTTTATTTTTGCTTTTGGCTGCTTCAGATCGAAAAAAGCTTAAAAATTGACAAAGTTATACCACTTTAGAGGAGTTAATAATGCATTCACGATACCAATAACAATTTATTTCGTAGGATAAAATTTTAGTTTTTGCTAAAGGTGTAAAATCTTAAAATAAATATTTATAAAATCTTAGCTTTTAAATCGTTGGTATCCATAAAAAATCTCCAGTGTGAAAATCAAAAATTAAATGTGAAAATAAAAATTCATCTCTACAAAGCATTTGTCAGGGCTGTTCTGTTTTATGAATTTTGCAGTTTAAAAGCTGGAGATAAAAAAAACTAAAAACAGCAGAGAGCACAATAGTCAAAAAAATGAAACTTGAAAAAAAATTCATGTTTTACAAATCTACTTATGACCTTTGGTCTTTTATAAGATCCTCAATTATTTTTTAATTGACTTTAATATCTGCTATCCATTTGCTACTATTCATAAAACAACTTTTAGTTATAAAATTTGAATAAGGAAAATTTTTTAATATCTCAAAATTTAAAATTTTATTAAGAAAAAATTTAATCAATTTAGATTGTATATTCAGGCGCTATTTGTGAATTTGCTAAGCTTTGATTTGAAACATTTGAAGCAAGGGCAGCTGATTGTGACGAAACCATGGCAGAACTGTAAATTTTTAGTAGCATTGATTTTACCATTTCATCAAATTTCCTAAAAATTAAAATAAAATTTTAGAAAAATTCAAATTAAGAGCCCTAACCGGCACGTGATTTGGTTTCCAATTTCATAAAAAGGATTACACAATACATTTACATAAGCTGAATGCAATTTTTTAAACATCTTTTTGTTTTTTTTAAAATCAGAAAAAAATAATTTTTTAAAATTTAAAACCAACTATTTTAATTTCTGTATCATGAAATTGTCTGCTACCTGATTCAATAACAATAAAAAATTTTATTTTTGTATTCGTCACATAGCCATATCTAAATAAAAAAAATCCATATAAATTATAGAAAAAAATATATATATTCCTGCATTATAAAGTCATCAATTAAATACAAAAGACCCAAGTACAAATCTTTATTGTCGGTGCGACGTAACTTCTCCTCCACTACATCTAATGAACTATTGATTATGTACCAGTATTTAAGATTATGATTGCTTAGTATTTGCTGTGAGCCTGCAGCGGTTTTTAAATACAATGGATAATTCTGAAACAAAAAATGTTTTTCTCTTAAAATTTTTATTTTTAATTTAAAGCGTATTTAATATCTATAGGAATTCTGAGAGCAGAAAACACAAAACTTAACCACTTAAGAGTGAAATTAAAGCTTTCGTCTGAGCCTAATTTTGTCTGATTCATCCAATGTGAAGTCATGCATGGATGCATATAATAAAAAGGCTTGAAAAGAATCGGATGTTCTTGCTGGGTCAAAATTAAAATTGGTTCTTGATCACTGTCAAGCTCTTTGAGACTGAAAAATTTGTAAATTTCATCATATTTAAAAACCGATCCGTTTGACTTGAATATGTTAATGTACAAGACAGGCACTGAAAAGCTTTCTGAGTATATGATGTGATAAATTAAGGTTATTATCTCATTTAGATATAACTGTTGGATGCTTTTTTCCAAATAATTGATGTCTTGATTCTGATCAACGACAATCAAAGTCCAATTATCTCCCAAAGTCAAAGATTTTGAGTAAATTTCTCTTATTTCTCTATTAAATACGCTTCTTGATAAGGTACTAGACATTGTCAATTTACTTCTTTAGCCACTACTGCAATACATGAAGCCATTTTTTTAAATTTAATTAAATATTCATAAATTAATTAAAAGCTATTTTGAGATAAATTTTCTCATATGATTATAGTAAAAAAAATTAAATTTAATTCTGAAAATATTATCCTAGATGCATTTACTTAAAATTTTTTGAAAATTAAATCTTTTTTTACCAAAAAACAAACATGACTTTGCAACCAAAAGAACAGAATTTTATTTTTTAAAAAATCAAAATTAAAACTTAACTAGGATTTTATGATATTTTACGTGAAATAACGTAAAATTTGATTGAATCCTCGTATTGTAGAGCCACGAGAACCTCCAACAAATTTATAAACTTTTCTTTTAAATATCTCTTTTTTCTTTTATAATTTTATTTTAGAAAATCTTTTTGAAAATTTTATTATACATGATTGGCAGCAATAGAGGCGTCTAGTGGCCTGAATTTGAGATATTTCATCACTATTATTATTAATAAGCTTAAGATGAGCAAAATTCTTTTTAGCTTTTATTGGGGTCGTATACCCCATCCCACTTCTAGCAACCCGTCCAGAACATCTATTTTTTCTACTTTCTAATAATATAATGATCTCAAGTCTTTTTCAATCAATCGTTTTTAAACTGAAGGCATGTTTTTAAATCTTAAAACAAAATTTAACGCAAAATATGATTAATTAAAAAATAAGAACTTAAAACTGATTCAGTGATGCTAAAACAGCATAACAGATGACATACACTGTTGTTTACAGTACTATGTCTGTAAATTTCTTTTAGTGGTTGTCCCAAACCAGACCAAGTTAGTCTTAAAATAAAAATAAAATAAAAAAACTTAAATTATATCAATATAAAAGGCTTTTTTATTTTTTATTTTCAAATTCCTAAAGTTAATTTTATTTAGCTTGCTTATTCTGACAACTAAATTTTTGTTGATAAATTATCGCTCAGCCAATTTTTGGTTTGCTATTATTTGGTCGGCTTATCTTAGTCGAATAAATACTAAGCAGTATTTTTTAAGCAATACCAAAAAACCAAAAAAACTACCTTCACTATTTCCTTTATGTCATCAACGAAAATTTTAAAATCTAAAATCTAAACAATAAAATCTAAAGAATTACGCTTTTATATGTAAATTTGAATAATATGAATAAAAAAATCTCAATAAATACTGATTTATGATTTTTTATCGTAATCATCAAATCAGCTTTTAAATCGTTGGTATCCATAAAAAATCTCCAGTGTGAAAATCAAAAATTAAATGTGAAAATAAAAATTCATCTCTACAAAGCATTTGTCAGGGCTGTTCTGTTTTATGAATTTTGCAGTTTAAAAGCTGGAGATAAAAAAAACTAAAAACAGCAGAGAGCACAATAGTCAAAAAAATGAAACTTGAAAAAAAATTCATGTTTTACAAATCTACTTATGACCTTTGGTCTTGAAAAAATGGAACAGAAGCTGATAATGAAAGATAAATTAGCAGAATTGGTACAAGTTTTAATTTGAGCTTTGTTATTGTTTCTAGAGTATAGGTGAACGTCAAGATATTTTATTTTTTCAACCATTTTTATCTCTACATTGTACATCCTCTGCTTTCTTTCTATAATTTTGAGTTTCTTCCAAAAATAATAAATTGCTTCTTCTCTGCATTAAATTTTATTTCATTTTTATACCATATTTTTCACATATATCTACTTATGGCCTTTGGTCTTCAGAAAATGGAGCAGAAGCTGATAATGAAAGATAAATTAAATTTAAAAAAAACTGTTCTCAAGATTTAAGAATATATTATCTATTAATTATTAACGAAATGAAATTAAAAATTCTATAAAATTTGGCTCACATAAGTAAATTTATTGGTAAAATTGAGTCAATTTTTCGAATCATTATTTTTTATATTTTTTTACCATTTTACGCTTACACACATAATTCTATAAATATACGTTATCTCAAAATTTATAAGTCAACAAGGGCCATCCTAGCAAAAAAAAAGAGTGTAGACAATTGAAAAAGATACTAAGAATGAAGTTTAAAATTGGAAATTTGGAGATCAAATCATTAATTTCTGCTATCATTTTTATTAAATAAGCAAATTAGTTTATTTTTTTTATAGATCATTTAATTAATTTAAGGTATCAAAAATAATTAAATTAAGTGACCAAAAATTTTTGGAGATGATTTAAATAATTAAAGAGATTTCATTTTCTAACCTTTCAGAATGCTATTTGTTTGTAGTTCTTCTCCTTTGTTTTCTTTCATCAATTTGTTTTTGGAAAACAGTACTGCAAAGTTTACGTTCGGATTAAAAATAGTGTGGATCGAAGCACATTGCGTGAAATTGGTTATGATAGTTTGGAGTTGAACAGGGAAAATATCAGAAATTGATAACTAACATTTTGTCGCTTAACAATTAAATATTAAAGTTCAAAATATTTCAATTTGCTGTTTTAAATTTTTAAGTGAAATCAAGAAAATTTCTTAAAATTGGCAATAATTTTTTAAATAATTTTTTTAAATATTTTAATGAATATTCTATTTAAAAAAAAAATAAATAAAACTTTTCCTACTAATATATTGTATAAAAATTCAAATAATTAAATTAAAAAGATAAATTTATGACCGGTTGAATAAGTTTGATCTCCAATTTGAATTTTTAAGTCAATTTTTTCGGTTCTATTTGAAACTAATATTGGTTTGTTACATTTAATTGTATTCAAACTTTCAATATAAGCTTCGCTCCGTAAATTGTTAAAAACACACCAAAGTCTTTGACAATAAGCCTCTTCAAATCCATATCCAAAAATACTGACCACTATTTCTTTCCTAGCAGGAGCGAATGAAGGCAATAAATTTGATATATTCAATTGTAATATATTTTCATTTTTTTTTTCTAAACATATTTGCCAAAATACATTATCAATAAAATTATTCCAAAGTCTCTCAAATTTGTCATAACCATCTTGTTTTAAATTTTCTGCAATTAAACTGTATTGAATTGAATTGTTAGCTATTACTTTTAAATCATTCAAATCGAGACCCCAAGCCATGTATGCCAAATAATAGTCGAATGTTAGTTCATTAAAGCCAAAACTTCCCGGATCATCTCCAGCCAAAACAATAGGAATTCCACTTCTAAAAAAATTGATTGCTGGATGATTTCTTATGTCAGAAACATAGCCTTTGAATAAAGATATCAATTAGTATTTCTAAAAACTCTTTTTAATTTTATCTCAATATTTAGTTGAATAAAATCTCCTATATCACCGATAATATCAATTTAAATCTTAATATTTTTGATTTAGGAATCGGTCAAAAGTTATGAAAAAAGGCCAGAACTTGGAAAGTGATACAAAATAATTAATTTTTTCAAAGTTAATATTTATTTTTTTTTCGAATTAAGATTATTCTTAAATTTTGTAATTAATATTTAATCACTAATAATATTAGTATTTCTAACATGCTGCTTGTAAAAATAAAATAATTAAGTTATAAAAATTGTTCGAAAGAGAAGAAAGATGATGCTATTTAAAATCCTCAAAATTCTTTAACTTTTAATAAAATCAATATTAATCTAGTTAAATGATTAGTTTTTTCTTAATAAAGATTTTTTTTGGCATTTTTAACAATGAAATCTTAAACAAAAAAAGAAAATTGAAATTATTTTTTCTCTTGAGGTTTATAACTTGTTTAGCAATATTTATTAGCTGACAATGTTTTTATACCGTTACATTTAGTACTTTGCAGACCCAAAATCGCATAGACTAAATTTTGGTTATAAAAATCGGCTGACACAAATATTTGAACAATAACAAAACAATAAATTTTTATTCAATTTACTTTTATTTATTGATTATCAATTGTTTTTAAAATCACTGAATATCATTCATTAATATAGGAGCTTGTCTCCTAACTTAGCTTAAAAGAAAAGTAAACTAAAAAAAATATTCTAGATAAAAACGGAAAAAATAGAATTATTCTAAAAAATTTCTTGACTATAAATTTTTTGTTCTAAAATTTAAAAAAATTCACCTAAAATTTGATTACTAGCTGGACAAGTTTCAATAGCAACTCCTCTCTCAATTAGATGCTTGTACAATTCAGGATGCTTTATGAGTCCGATTCCATGTCCAATACGACTACTTCTAAGAATAATAGAATCGTAAATATTGTCCAAAGTTGAAACTGCGTCCTCAATATAAGCTGGTGGTAAATCTTCAGGCCAATTTGTCTCAGCCGTGTGAAAAATCAAATTAAACGAATTATTGTCAATTTGACTGTGATTAAACCCTCGCATTAGCGCATCACTGTGAAATAGAAGTGTATGACCCTGATCTTCTTCACCAACTAAGTCAAATCCACGAATCATATCAGGATACTTTGATTGCAGCTGCAAACTCTCATCTAGCAAGTTTTCAATTTCCACTTTGGATAAAATTCTCAGCTCATTTATAATAAAAATAAAATTAATAAAATTTCTATTCTCATTTAAATAACTATTTCTAAATTGCATCATCATTTCCAATTCTTCATAAGGCTCTATTCTAACTCTATTAAATTCAGAGTCAAAATAGTATAGTCGTCCAAAACTGCGACTTCTAAATTCAACTAGTTGAACATTTTCTTCCAGTGACAAATCCAAGCATGCTTTCAAATAATCAAATCTAGTCCTGTTATAAAGAATCACATCCAAGTAAAACTCGAATAGTCCCAATTTGTTTGCTTCTCTCCATCGACTATTTGAATCAGTCGGGTAGATTTTCTTGTCTAAATCATTTAAAATGTGATTTAAAGTAGTCTTTTTTACTATTTTGTCTATAGTCCAATTTGAACCTTTGACTGGAAGCCATCCTTTGGGAACATTTTTTGGAAAATAGTTCAAAAAATAATTGCTGCAATTACATTCATTTGGACTTGATTTGCACTGTTTGTCATTCTCTTTATCACATATGTACAGCCAGCTGAATTCTGGCTCCCGTTTGAAAATAATTTCGAGAAATTTTTTTCTATCTAGCATTTGGTTGTCATGAATGTGTAAATTACCACCTTTGGGAAGCTTTCTCAAAAATTTGTACAGACTTCTCGATGTTATGTTGTCTATTTCTGTCTCAATTGGCCGGGAAGGAAAAAAGTGATCAGCTGTTTGCTCAAATTCGTTTCTTTTAAGCTTTTGCATGTAAATGTTAACAATTTTTTCTCTCTGATTTAGTTGATTTTTCCTAAATGTTAAATTATTTCGCGCTTCCATGTAAGCAAACTGATTGAAAGGCAAAGGCAGACCAAAAATTTGACTAGTAATCAACGCTAAAAAATATACTCTAATCATTTTTGGCCAAAAAAATTCTTTATTTTTCTATTAATTTAAAAATAAATTTTAAAAATTAGATGACTTTTCTTTTAAAATTTGTTAAATGGATGCTAAAAATTTTTATTGTTAAAATAAAGTTTTATATTCTAATATATTTTTGAATCGATCTATTTCGACCATGTCTTCGGCAATGTGAATTTTAATAATCAATAAAAAAATCAAAAAATCTTAAGAGAAATTACTAGTTTTTAAAGGTCTAAAACTCTTTCTGTAAAAAGTACTAGCTGATTCAAAGTTTGCATCATCCATCATTTGATCAATGCAAAATCCCCGTAAATCTGAAAAGCAGTATATTTATTTAGTACATGTACATGTTAAGAAATTAAAGTTTTGTTTTTTCAATGTCAATATCCTTAGCCTTTCAATCTTGATTAAAACCCTTTAGATTTAAATTAAAATAAAACATTCGATTTATTAGCTTAAATTATTTTTTCTTTATGGATCTTTTTAGGATAAATTTTCCATCAGCTTTTGCATTTTTAAAATCAAGTCAAAATACTGACAATTCTTACCAACTGTTTTAACATTTAAGTAGAAATTTTTATGAAACTAGAAGAATAAAAATCAATAAAAATATCAGCAAAAACCCAAAGCTAAAAATAATGCTGATAGAGATGAATTTTTGATTGAATTTTCTTAAAATTAATGGATTTATTTTTTAGTTGTTTTTGTATAAAATTTTTTTGTGTCTGGAAACTAAAAAGATAAAAAGTATAAAAATATATTTCTATAGTATTACTACTAAAATTAAGTTTGTAAATAACTTAAGCACTCTAGAATATTTTCTAACATAAATTAATAGTAAAGAATCAAGGAAGAATAAATCTTTAAATGTTTTTATTTATATGCTAACGGAGCTATTATAAATAAATATATTTCTAAATCTTATTTTTTTTGTGTTTCACAGATGTCAAATTCTTTGTTTCAAACTAGATTTTTTTAAATAATCTTCAAGTTTTATAAGCAAGCTAATGAACTCTGTATATATTTTTTATTATTGGTAAAATTGGGTACTTCAAGTAAACTGAATATGATCAACTTTTTAAACTGTATAAAAAGCTAATTTTTACATTTCAAAATTGCAAGAAATTTATTTGTCTCAACAAAAATTTTGAATTTAAGCTTTGAATCACTCAAAATTTCTCTTATAATTTTTACTTTGTAAAATTTGGTACAAAACAGATCAGAATTAAACCCTAAAAAAAAGTTTTTAGCAATTCTGTAAATGCAGTATGGTGCAAAATTAGTAGAATAGTTGCATCAACAGCCAAAATCTAGTTTTGATGTGAGAAATCATTGCAAAATGCACTACAGTTGAATATTTGTAACCATAAGTTATTTATTTTATTTGCAAAAATTTATTTATATAAAGGCGTTTATTTTTTTTTTACCCTATTCTATTCTAGTGGATAATGGGGAGGAGCTCATCTCCTTTTCAACTACCTTTTTGAGCCACAACTCCGATCTGACACAGAGGCTACT
>PJRA01000473.1:657701-670895 GCA_016987375.1 Brachionus koreanus | reverse complement strand
TCGAAACCGGTCCCTCATTTTTTGATGAAAGAGGTTTGAAAACATGCGCCCGTATTGCAGAGATATTTTGAAGATTTTTCCACCCTCAGTGGATTATGAACCTTCCACTCTCTGCTTGCATGACTAGCACACAAACCTTTAGGCTATACGGGCTGTAGCAAAAGCCCAAAGCCAAAAATATATAGGCGTTTATTTAACCTTCTGAAAAAAATTAATTATTCATTGACAAATTGATTATTATATGACAGATAAATAAATAAAACTTTTCCTACTAATATATTGTATAAAAAAATTCAAATAATTAAATTAAAAAGATAAATTTATGACCGGTTGAATAAGTTTGATAGAAACATAGCCTTTAAATAAAAATATCAATTAGTATTTCTAAAAACTCTTTTATCTTTATCTCAATATTTAGTTGAATAAAATCTCCTATATCACCGATAATATCAATTTAAATTTTAATATTTTTAATTTAGGTTATGAAAAAAGGCCAAAAATTAAAAATTGTTCGAAAGAGAAGAAAGATAATGCCATTTAAAATCCTCAAAATTTTAACTATTGTGTATGAGTTTTTCCAAGAGACCATTGAAAAATTTTAATATCTGACTTTTTAAATCTACTTTAAATAAAATATAATTAAATATGATTAAAATATGATTTTATAAGATAGTAGTAGTAGCATAAAAACTACAACTTAGAGGTTATCTAAGCATAGCTCTAAAGAGCTGTAGCAGTCGCTTCTCTTTGTTTCGCCAACCAACTATCAAGCTTTTCTTTGAAACTATTTATGATCTTTGCATTTACTTCATCAAAAATAACTAAACACTCAGAAAACAAATATTCACTATAAGAATTTTCATTATTTTTTTATAGAATTTTTATTTCCTATTACTGGTTCAATTAATTAATTGTATTTAATTTGGACCAAAAAAATCCAATTTGTCAGTAAGAAAAAAATAAATGCCTAATATATATAGCAAAGATATTTTTTAAAATTTAAAAAATAAGTTTAACAGAATCTTAAACTAAAAAATTATCAAAAATAGAAAAAAGAATTTAAATCTGAAAAATATCTATGTGAAAAAAATTCTTAGCTTTATCAATTAGTTAAAAAAAAAACACATGACTAAATGTATCATATCTTTTTGAAAAAATGAATTATTTTTAAATTCGAGAAAAAAATGAAAAAATATGATTTTATTAAAATTTTATTTTGTTGTATAATTTTTTCAGCCTTTTTGAATCAATTAATATGGGCAACTCCATTAGACGATTATGTAAACGAACCCGATGATCATTATAAATATGATATTCTTAAAGAAGAGCAGTTTTTTGATTATAAACTCTATTTTATTAACATGACATCACAAAAATGGCAAAATGGTATTAATTTTTCAATTAACAATTTTTCACTATACTCATTAATTTAGAAACAATTGTTGATAGACCAGTGTGGTGGCATTGGATGAGTGTATCAGTTCCAAACAAAATAACACGACCAGATGCAAGTTTTATTTTCATAGGAGGAAGTAACAATAATAATGAGTAAATTATTCTTTAACTACACCATTTAAAAAACAAATAAATTATATTCTACTAGAAGGAGACTTAGAAAGGAAATTTTCTATTTAATTAAAGAAAGAATATTTTGATTAAAAAATTTTCTAAGTATTTTATTTTACGGGTATTATTAATAATTCGCTAAAAATTGATTCAACCTATTCAACTTGGGTAACTTTCCTTCCAGGTTTTAATATTATTTATATTTATCCACAAATCCATTTAAAAATCTTTACTAAAAAAGACTCCTTTAAAAGACATTATATTATATTGTATTTTTATTATATTGTTGCAATAAACTATTAAACGATGAAAGAAAAAGAACAAGTTCTTTAAATATTGAAACAACTGTATGTTTAAATACTAAAATAAGTTTATATACTTAATAGAAATTGAATTCAAAATAAATTGCTCTTTTTATGAGAAGAGTTATGGTTATATGAAGAACAATAACATTTCATATCAATTTAATTGTATGCATGTTAAAACTACAACTAAGATAACAATCTGTCATGAAGAATTTTATATAAAAAAATGTTGTAGTAAACATTGTTATCTATTTAAATGTGACAAAATTTTGCAACACCCATTACAAAATCAAAAAAAAAAAAAACACAATTTTTTATTTAAAATTTTGAATATTTGAAAATTTTTTAGCTTTCCAGATCCGGATGATACTGAAATCCGTCTAACATCAGTCTATGCAGTCACTACTGGTACGATAGCCACTCACTTGAGAAACATTCCCAATCAGCCCCTAGTTTTCAAAGTTAATTCTAAATTTTTAATTTAAATTGACTCTAATTTGAGTTTAAAGGATGATCCTGAGAAAAAACGTCGCACCGAAGACGCCATAATAGCGTGGACATGGAAAAAATTTTTATCAAATCCAAACGATCCATCAATTTTGCTTCGTCTGCCAATGACCAAAGCTGTCGTCAGAGCCATGGACACAATTCAAAATTTTGCAACAAAAAAAAAATATGGACAAATTGAAAAATTCATGCTGGCTGGTGAATCAAAGCGAGGTTGGACAACTTGGACGACAGCTGCTGTTGATTCAAAGCGAGTGTTTTCAGCAGTGCCAATCGTAATGGACATTCTTAACATGAACACAGTAAAACTAAAATAAAAAAAAAAAATTATTTTTTCCAAATTAAATTCTATTTAAGAATTTGCATCAAAATTTCAAATGTTTGGGAGGATGGACATTTGCTTTTTCACCATATTATGAGCTTAACATTACCAAATATATCGATTCAAGACAAATTTTTGAGCTTCAAAAAATAGTCGATCCAATTAGCTATTTGGATAGATACAAAGAAACCAATGTTTTAGTTATGACCACTAGTGGCGATGAGTTTTTTTTGCCTGAAAATACTCATTCATATTGGGATAATTTAGTGGCTGCAACGGATGGCAGAGTATTGCTTCGTCGCTTGCCAAACGCAGAGCATGAAATATACGAGCATGCAATTAGTGAATTCGCCAGTCTTAGATCATTTTTTTTAAGTACTTACGAAAATAGCCTTGTACCTAGAGTGAAATGGACTATGCCAAATAATTTGACTCACGGAATTATTCGAGCAAGAGTTGATATTACATATGGAAGACCAAAACCCTATGTTGTCAAGTGCTACTATGCAAACACTTTAGATAATAAAAGAAGAGACTTTCGTCTAGTTATTGCAGATCCAAATGATTCATCCAAAGAAATTCCTCATCCGGTGGTTTGGTTTTCTACTGAAAAAAATATTCTAATTAATCAAACAGAAAAAGAAATTATATATGAGATTTCTTTCGCTAAGCCTCTAAATAAATGGCTTGGATTTTTTTTACAGTTTAACTTTAAAGGTTTAGATTATAGTGTTAATGTAGTCACTACAGAAACCAATATTGTTCCAGAAACGTTTCCATTTGATGATTGTTCTACAGAAACTTGTATGGGAAAATTAGTTTGAAGTTATTTTTTTTCTAAATTTTAAGATTCAAAATCCAACTTTTTCTAGTTATATTAGCTAGAATACTATTTTTTTTAAAGCTAAAATTTTCTAAAAAATCAAGCAAAAAAATAAGAAAATTTAATTTGATTTTTTTTAATTTAAATAAAAATTTATTTAATTTTTTTCATGCCTTTTTTGAAAAAAAATAAAATCATAATATTAAAAAAAATAAAAAATAATATAACAATATAAGTTACAACAAGCTAGCTTGCGAAGATAGGAAACAGTAGGATCCCATCTATGGTATCTGTAGTATATACACTATGATTGGAGCAATGTCACTTTCCCAAAACTACCTTCATCACATTGAGGATTGTTTTTTTTTTCATTTTGTCACTATTCCTTCGATTCTTCTTTGGAATTCATCCATAGTACGTCTGTAGTTATCTAGTCTATTCTTGAATTGGTTCACGGATAGGGATTGAACGATTTCTTGCGGTAGGGCGTTCCATGGCATAGTCACTCTATAAGTGAAAAAGTGGTCTCTCAATTGGCAGGTGACTAGAAGTGGTCGGACAAAACTGTGCTTCTTCTTTTTCTACCTTGGACTTTGAGAGACGGGACTATGTGCCAATTTACATTGTTGGTGCCTGTTTAAAATTTAAAGAATTGAATGAGATCACCCCTAGTCCTCCTGTCCTCCAGAAAGGTCAGATATATTAAATTAATTAAAAAATTTTTTTTTCAATTAAATATCTTGTGCTTCTAGTAGTAGTTTCTGCAGTAAGGCTTTGGAAGACTTTGCTTCTTACCATTCCAAATACTTCATTTTCACTGGCCTATTTAAAGCTACTTATCGTGTGCGCGATTTTCAAATATCATAAAATTTAGATATTTCAATTTCTCATGATAAGGTTTAGTTAGGATCAATCAATTTTGTCTCTTTACAAAGATTTAGATCTCTTTTTTTTAAATACGAAAACCAAACTCTTACACGATACTGTCGATGAAGTTTTACAAATAATGTATAGATAAGGACCAGAGTGATTTTTCGACCCTTTTTTTTTTTTTACTTTTTTTCAATGAAAATAAAATTATTTTGTAATAAAAATTTAATTATTTTTTAATATTTTTGATTAAAAAAATGATTAAAGAAAAAAAATTATAAAAAATTATTAAATTTTTTGAATAAAAAACAAAGAAAGGAAGAAGCAAAAAGAGATATTTTAATTGAAATTGAGTATGCATTTGTTCTAATTGCTCAGAATAAAATTCTGCATTTAAAGCTAGACCATTCAGAACTAGCTAAATATGTATTATCCCTAAAAATCCATCAAACATACAACATCACCCTTTTATCACGACTCGCTGAGTTGGATGAGAGGCATCTAACCATTGATCTAATAAATATACTTGTCAATATTTATTATTTATCAGTGAATTGAATGTTTTTGTAACAAAAAAATAAGTACTAAATATTGCACCATATTTAGTTTATTAGGTCACCTTGAAAAATTTCAAAGTCATTTTTTTTAAATTGTAATTTCTTTATTTATTCATGATTAATTAAAATTTAAAATTTTATTTTTTTTCATTAGTAAACAAGATAAATTTTTTTTAAATGCGAAATTTTAATTAAATTTTGAGAAAGTACATGAATTAATTTTTTTCAAATATTAGCAGACTTAATACTAAAGCTTATTATTAATATCTAGAATTTTCTTGTGTATAATTTAAAATTGCACACAAGAAAACCGATCACCATCTCCCCCTATAATATTTTATGCATGTTTATAATTTCAAAATTACTTGCATTTAGTAAATTTGAATTTATTTCGAAATAATAATTTAAGTAAGTATAGCTCATTTAGTATATGTTAAAAAATAGTCCGTCTATCTAAATCCTACTTTGTCTATATATATAGAGAAACAAGCGAAATTATTTTTCACAAATCACTAGTAGAGAGGGAAAAGCATCGACTAAGAAAATTAAAATAATAAATTAATATTTACAAACGAAATATAAGCATTAAGATTTCAACAACAAGACCATAATAAAATTTTGTTCAACTTTTTTTAGATCTATTGACCAATAACTTTTTAATGACAAGTTCAGACTCGCAAATATTAAACTTAAGACCTACTGATCCATTTAGTGATGCCGGAGCAGATTTAGATACAGATACTAAAGGCGACTTAAACAAGAACGTTGGTGGCGGAATAGTTCATATTCGTATACAGCAGAGAAATGGCCGCAAAACGCTGACCACTGTTCAGGGAATTAGCGAGGAGTTTGACAAAAAAAAGCTTGTGAGAGCATTCAAGAAAAAATTTGCCTGCAACGGCACTGTAGTAGATCATCCGGAATATGGCGAAGTTGTACAGCTACAAGGCGACCAGCGCAATAATGTTTGCCAGTTTTTGACCGAAATCGGAATCGTCAAAGAAGACCAACTTAAGCTACATGGTTTCTAAATCTGTTTGCTAACAATATGGGATTTTATTTTTATTTAAAAAATAATTAATTAATAAACTTTGTTGTAATTAAAAATTTTTTGTCTAAAAAATTTTATTTAACAAAAAATTAATAAAAAAAATATTTTTTTAATTCTCATCCAAAGTAAGAGAATTTTGTTGATTCGGCTAAAACATATTCCCAAAGTCCAATGCAGATTCATTATGTGGTGAAAAAAATACTTAGAATAAATTAACTTAGAAAATTGTTTTTTTGAAAGAATTTTAATTTCATAAATAAAAAAAAAATGTGTCGAAATTTACACATTATTTTTTTTTAAATTTATTGATAACTTTTTTTTAATTAATATATAAAGTTATTTAAATAAAAGTTTTAAAAATTGATTTTTTCAAATACATTTTAGAAATTTTTTAAAGTGATTATTTGATAGGAGTATTTTAATTTTGTCAATAAATTAAAAAATATTCTGTTTGATGACATAAATAGCAAAATTTATTTTTAGCAATTATTTTTTAATTTAATAAAATTTCGATTTATTTTATTTGACTGTCGCAAATCAAAGAAGAATTTAATTTATTTTTAGTAAAATTTTTGTCTAAAGTACATGCCAAAAATTCATAATTAAATTTTGAATAAAAAATTTTTCAAATTTAAAATTTTTTAATTTAAAGCATTTAATAAAAAGACTAAATTTATAATTTATTAATAGAAAAAAAAATAATAAAAAAGCGGCTTAGATACATAAAATTATTATTATTTGTCGATTTAAAATATTTTTTTCCACAATAAAAAAGGATTTTTTTTCTTAAAATCAAAGTAGTAAAACTCTGGAATAAATAAATAATTAATCTAAAAAACTTCTTTCTTAAAGCAAAGACCATACTCTTTACATTTATTGTCAAGAACTGATGCTAAAGCAGGTACACCACAATAGAAGACATTAATTTTGCCTATCTGCTTGCGGATTAAATTTTGCATCACAATATCCCAATTTGGTCTTCCATAGTGAGTTCTCTGTCTTAAGCCTTCAATCAAAGATGATTCCTCTTGCGAAAAAACTGCATCTAACGTTAAATGAAGACCAATTGACTTTAAATCAGACTGTCGTTTAGCTGATGTGACATAGAGATGTGTTTCTAAAAACAAGTCATTGTTCTTGCGTTGTTCAATCTCGATTTGAGAAAGCAAACTAATGAACCACTCTAGTGATCGTTGTTCTCTAGTAACCCATATGAAATCAACTTTTTTAACCATTAGTTTTTCATCAGTGTAGAGCAAGTCATCGCCAAGCTTATAATTACAGCACGGGCACTTTGCCTTTGCTCTTCTATACTTGTGCATCAATGACTGGAGTATAGACGCAAACGGTGTTATTCCTATACCGGCTGCTATCAAAACTGCATGCTCTGAGTCAAATATGTCCTGGCTTGGTGTACCATATGGTCCATCAATTAAAACCTAAAAATAATTAAAAATTTTATTTTTAATAACATTTTAGAATATTTAATGAGATTATCTGGGAGAAATATTTAAATTTTTTCAATAAATTAAAAAAAATTTTGTTTAATGACATAAATAGTAAAATTTTTCTGTTAATAAATTAAGTAATTCTCAGTCAATTATTTATTTTTTAATTCTCTTCAATTTTGACCTTTTTTTCTAATCTGAAGGAGCATTAGCTGGGTACAGAAAAACAAATAAATTAGAAAATAAAAATAAATGTCATTGTTTAACTTTTTTAAAATCAATTTTTCAAATTGACAAGAAAATGTAAAAAATGAAATTAAAATATTCAATATTCTCTTTATACAATGTTTAACTTTTGAACAATTCTGTATTTCAGTCAGACTTATTTTGGTCCCATTCATCATCATAATCATCCAAAGACAAATATTATAAGAATAAAGTTTCTTATTCTACAGTAAACATTTAAACTAACATTCAAAATTTAACTATAATCTAACTTAACATTTTTGTTCAAATCAAGATTTTTTATTCAAAAATATTTCTATATGGCTTAAAGGAAGGACTAAGTTTCCATTCCGACCGACCAAGGCTTTGCCTAAATTAAATTTTAAATAAATAAAAACTATAACATTCTCTTTATGTAAAATTAATCAACTAAAATTTAATTTTGAAATGAGTTAGCATAATTTAATTTTTTGTTTGATTTTTTTTTTTCAAAAGAAGGAAGAGAAAAGGATGAAGTTGGTTTTTAAATTGTGTTCAATTCAAATTGGGCATAGTGAATTTTAGGACCAAAAATATGAACAAAAATTTTTAGAATTTGAATTAATTTTTTTCTCTAGGTGCAAGTTCTACAGAATGTATTATCTGACATATAGCAAAATTCTGTACAAGATCTCTGCAATTGAATTTTAATGATTTTCTAATGAATTTACTATTGCACATTTTATTTGTCAGATGATACATTTTGCCAAACTAAAGCCTAAAGAAAAAAGATTTATCTTTAAAATTTTGAATTTTTGTTCTTGTTTTTTGCTCAAAAATTCACAGTGCCTTCAAATTGCTCCTAATCAAAAATATTTAGTTGATCATTGCTAACAAATTGTTCATTGATTGGTGCAGTATTCTTGGCTGCACATGTTACAAAATTCTCGTATATCTCCGAAAACAAAGACACACATACAATGTATTCGGCTGTAATGCATTTAGCAAAGATATCTCACATCATTGCATTTACAGAATTAGATTTTAAATATTTTGAAAATAAAAAATTACAATTTTTATAAGTGATAAAATTTTTTTTTCAATTTTTGCTTTTTAGCACCAAACTTTTTTAAATAAAAGGTATATTTATGCTGATTTTTATACTAAGTTTTTTTTTTTTTTATTGCATTCTAAAATTCACAACAGTTATTTAAAGTTAATTTTTTTTTTCCATGCAAACCATAATTGACAATAAAATTTTTAAAACAAAAAATATTAACATTACTTTAAGTCTCCAAATATGCTCAGGCCCAATAGTCTGTATATTGACCCTATTCTGTTTTTGATACATTTTAAAATAGCCCAAAATGTCATCGTCTTTTTTAACATTATTTCTATACAGATCATTATTCTTTCTCGACTCAATGCTAGTGTCCTTATCGCCATCAAACACAATGACACACTCATCTTGTGAATTTTTTTTCTCATCAAAAACTTTTGACTTGGTCAATTTGTCCTTTTGAGCAAAATAGTCATCAGCAAAATTGAGATTTTTCTCCTTAGCTTGACCGGCATTTAAATTCAAATTTATGTCGTCCACGTCTTTTTCAGACGCTTCACTGACTGTCTTGTTTTCGCCAACCTTTGGCGTCGACTCAATAATGTCGTTGGCGTTGGCGCCATCCGAAATAGTCTCATTGCCATTAAACGAACTTCCCTGATTTTGAAGCTTTAAAATTCCCTTTTGCTTGGGCTGATTGTCGCCAGTTCTATTCTCTCCTTGAGCACTTGAACCATTGGGCACTTGGCTATCCAACTTTGAATTGCTGATCCTGACCAGGCCACATTGAGTCTCAAAACTAACTGTTTTTTTGTAAGAGCCAAGCTGATTACAGCAGCGTCCATCCATCTCTTTCAATTGTTTCTCAATTACATGTGACTCGTCCGAATAGACTTTGGACATTCGGGCTCTGAGAGCATGGCGTACATTTGATCGTTGACTTGCAAAAGAGGTACACATATCGAAATTTGAACATGAAGAAAAATTGAGCAAACGCCTGGTCCAATTGCCGCAGGCTTTCACATGCAGCCAGATGTAGTCGGATTTTTCAGGTGCCGACGAAATGCTGAACGGATGCCACTCGTATTTGGCAATGGATGGAATGTTAATGAATATGTAGTCGCCTGGTTTGAAGTGAAACTTGGGCGGGCGACGAATCACCAAAAATGTGACTTTTGACGGCAACACCATTGCTTCGGTTATGTACGAGTCTCCGTACTTGTTCGAATTGACTTGTTTGTAGCGGATTATTTTCTCGATAGCGTAGCAAATACCGGGCAAGAGTATCCATCGCCAAAAGACCTTGCCATGCGAGAGCATTATGATCAGCCAAGGTATGGTCAATGCATGAAACCAGTAGAACATTTGAAAAAAGCCGTGGTTTCTCACATACGACATGGCAAACAAGAGAATTATGAACAAGAGTACAAGCTCGATAATGCCAGTTGGAAAGCCGAGATTTATTTGCCATGTGAACAGAGCTGTCCAGTAGTTAAAATTTAGCTCAATGCAAACAATGTACAAGTTGATGAAATGTGCTATTGTGTGAATCAAACTCTCGACTAGAATTATGATGCCTATAATTTTGTGTATTTGTATGGAGTCGTCTAAGGGCAAGTAAGTGGCAGCACTGGTCGACCTAAGCCACGTCAAATGCTTCTTGAGCACCAGCACTAGAATGAATGAACAATTGAAATTTAGACTATTGCCACACATGCGCGCTACTATCACATATGGATTTTCGTGCTGATAGCTCAAAAAAGCGGTTAGAACACACATAAAGTGAACAATGGCATAACATGTCCAAAATATAACTGCAGCACTGTTGTTCAGTATTTGCTCTTTTAATTTATTGTGCCATTTTTGTTTTTTTTTGTTTATAAATTTAGGCTTAATCCAAATGGACGTGCTTACCGAAAGAGTTTTGAACAAACTCTCGTGTCTCTTGAACGCATTTTTCAGCTCATCAATACTAATCTCACCCGACTCGTCCGAGTCAGTGTCGCGGAACAGCGCTGCAGCCAAGTCGTCAACAGTCTCCTCTTTGTCCAGAGAAGGCGTATCGTCCAAACAGCACTTGAGCATCATTCGCATTTCTTCATAGTTCAGCACACCGTCATTGTCAACATCAAAAACTTTGAACAAAAACTCCATTTTTTCCTCTTGACTTCCATTCACAACTACTTCTAGTCCATTGATGAACTCATGAAGGCTTAGAGTGCCCGAGTGGTCCTTGTCCAAATAGGCAAAGAGCCGATGGGCCAAAAACGGCTCTTTGAAGTTAAAATTTTGAATGAAATCATTTAGTGTAACAACCAGTTCGTTTGAATTGGCCCGGCTGCCCTTAATCGCTTCAGTAAATTGATACTTAAGCCACGATAGCCATTTGGCATCAGTGCTTAGCGAAGCTATTATTTCCAACGAGGACAATAGATGCACAGCGCTGATGCGCCTTGACTTGGGACATATAATCGAAGCAAACCGGTATCCAAACTAATAATAGAAAATTAGACAATTCATTTAGGCAAATTAAAGTCAAATTACTTCTATGTCGGTTATTAGGAGTGCAAAATCAATTTTAGTTACATAGGCCGTTTCATTTTCTGAGCAAAAAGTGTTGAATTTGTCCACAAACCAGTTCATTATTTGCGGATCGGCATCGCTAGAAAGTGGGTAAGAATTGGCAGATTTAGTTTTAGGACTAGTTTACCCGAGAAGTTTGGAAAAGCAGCCTGTCCATTCTTCGAGTGCGATGGCGCCGTTGTCGTCATGGTCGATTAGCTTGAAAAAAGCGCCTTGCAGCTCCGGCACCTGAAACAATGAAGAGAGTTCCCCTGGCGATAGCTCCTTGCGCTTCGATTTGGTTATGTTGTCCCGCCAAACTTGAAGGCATTCTTCTGTGGTCGGCATGTTTTGTCAAAATCTTAAATTAGTATCAAAAACTTGCTAAAATAAGAACATTGAAAAATTTTATTAAGCTTTTTTTATTGTTTATTTCAAAAAGCATTTAGTTTTATAAATGTTAAATATAGTTGTACAATCATTTGAAAACTTTTTGTTTAATTTTTGTTTTTTGTTTTCAATAGAAGCAAAAACTAGTGTGTAATGGAGGGTTTAATCAATAATAACACAAGTATTTTTTTAGAATTTAAAATGTTTATCAAACGATTGTTGATCTCTAACAGTTTATGTGTTTTTCTTACTCCTCTCTTTCTTAGAATCGAGTCATTATTTATACCCATAAATTCGTGTTAGGAATATATGTTTATAGTTAAGACAAATTTTGAAATAGATATCTAAATTAGCATCTAGAAGTGTCTACTTCTGAAATACATGACAACCATATTAATTCTTGTTTATCTTGGTGCATCAGTTGAAATAGTGATATTAAGTGATACATAGAGTATATTACAAGTATTTGGTATGCTTAGAATATTAAAAGCTTCAAAGATCATTTTTTCTTTTTTTTATCTAGAAAAGAAAAAGTTCTAAATAACATCTTTTACGAATTTATTCATCTTTTTAATTTATTTTACTAAATTTTACCTGGACAAAAAAACTTTACAATATTTTACGTAAAATTATAAAATTTTTTTTATTTCTTTTTAGTAAAGAATAATCAGAAAAATAGAAAATTCATATTTTAAAAATAACAAAAAAGCCAAAATCAATTGTTTCTTTGGCTTATCAAAAAATTATTATCAAATCCTCGTATTGAATCAGTGCTATAAGTTCAACTTTCCTTTTGAATTTGGGTAAAAAAATTCAAAATGCAATTTCAGTTCAGTTCACTCAATTTTCAATGTGTAATTTCATACATTATTTCCAATACATTAAGTAAAAAATCTTTTATCTTTAGTTCTAATGAACAAATATGCAGATGAAACTTAGTGAAACAAATATTGTTCATCTATTGCGGAAGTCTGCAAAATCTGTACAAATTGATTGCAATTTAATTTCAATATTTTTTATTGAGAGAAAATTGTTTATTTAATGTTTAATTTATTTTATTTAGTAAAATTATACAAAATGCTCAAATATCTTTTTTACAATGCACTTTAATTTGAAGCTTTGCTTTTACTTATTAATTTATTTAAAATATAGTTTGGCAAAGCCTTGGCCGGTTGGAATGGAAACTTAGTCCTTCCTTTCAGCCACATGAAAAATAATTTTGAAAAACAAAATATAATTGAAAAAAAAATGTTAAATTAGATTAAAGTTACTTATTATAATTTTACAGTGAATTTGTTAAAGAGGAGAAGCTTTGCTTTTCAGCAAATAGAAAAAATTGCATAAAAATTGATCAATTGATTTATTCAAAATCATTAAAAATCAAGTCTCAATTCATGAAGCACTTTTCTAAAAAAAAAATAATTAAATTTTTTTTTGTCTTATAAATTCACAAAAAAGCTTTCTAAATAGTACAAGATAACGGGTGATGCATAAGTAAATGGACAAAAATTAAAAGCGAATATCTCAAA
>PJRA01000473.1:638393-650772 GCA_016987375.1 Brachionus koreanus | reverse complement strand
AATGTGGTCAAAAAACTATGGTATACCAATAATTTCAAGTTTCATGTCTAGAAATCGCTTTTTACAAATTATGAAATACCTTCGATTTGACAAAAAGTCTTCAAGATCACAACGAGTTTCATTTGACAGATTTTTTATGGTGAGAGATATAAATGGAACGTCTGATTGAAAACTCAAAATCCTGCTACCGACCACAACAATTCCTAACTGTTGATGAACAATTGTTGCCATTGAAATGTATATGTAGCTTTCTACAATATATGCCAAATAAACCTGATAAATTTGGCATAAAATTTTGGTTGTTGGTCGATGCTTCATCCAAGTATATTTTGAATGAATTTTGCTTTCCATATTTAGGAAAAAGTCATGAAAAACCAATAACATATTTTAAAAAAATTGTCTTTAACATGAGGTTAATGTACATTTTAATTGAAGAATTAATGAGGGGTTTTTTAAACCCCGCCGGGCGTTTAAGGTATAAAAAAAATCGCGCGTTCTAGTGTTAAATCAGACAAAAATATTTTCCAATAGTCATGGTCAAATTCTTAATGTAATTAAAAAGGAAAAAAGATGCTTTTAAAAGCCAATATCTTATGTTGCAATTTTCAAATTTATATATTTATCTTTTGAAAGTTTAATTAGTATAATTTACTAAACGACATGTTTAGATATTTAAAACGATTCACAAAGTCAAGTTTGTGCATTTGTTAAAAAGACTTATTAATGATTTTTGTGTTTAGATATTCAGAAATGATCTCAATGAATCAAGCCTAAATTCGAATATTTTTTTATTTAATTTAATTTAATTGAGAAAAAAAAATTTTTTTTTAATAAATTTTATTGAAATTAGACTTGTTTAAAAGTCACAAATCAAGAAAAGTCAAATTGAATAAAAAAATTTTTAAAGATAGAAAAAAATAATACATGATATTGTAACTTTTTATTGACTTGGTTATGATTGCCGTCGAAGAATATGTGAGGCATCTACCATACTGGTGAACTTATTCACTGACAAATAACTACTAGGTACCAATTAAGTATCAACTAATCAAAACGAAAAAAGAGAAATTCATTTTGTTTAAAAAAAAATTCAATGTTTTCTAATTTTTCATTCTCATTCCAAATCGGTCTTGAGTCAAAACTTTGATTTAAATTTTTGTGACTAGTGTTGGGAACTGAAAAAGCGGTATTTGTGCATTAAAAGTAAAAAGATAAGTTTAGTCAAAAGTTTTTTTGTAATCACTTTGACTAATTTGTACAAGTAAATTAAAAGTAAAAAATTTGATTAAAACTGAAAATGCGAACGGATTTTTCTGACCCTTTGTTGTAACTTGCCTTTTTAGTTTTAATTCCACCAAAATAAGCATATTTTACATCAAAAATGTTATGAAAATTTCTTTGATTAATCAAAAAATCTCGAATTATAAATTCATTAAGAGAGTATCTTTAATAAACTAAAAATAAAATTTAATATTTTTGGTTAAGTTAAATTAGTTGGTCAACATCTTGAACCAAAAGTTCACAAATGGCAAGGAGTTAGAACTAGGACGAAGAACACATATCGTACTACAAAAACCAGGTAAGCCTTTAGGTCTTTTAAGGAGCTTAAGGTCGATAGTTTTGCTCAGCACTCTTCGCAAAACACTCTCTCTAGTAGCTCTCAACCGCTCGAAGCTGCTCAAGGAGTTGCGAAACATCATAGAAGAAGATAGCTGGCGTATAGTACAAGCACTTCTAGCAGGCACAAACCTTCAGGCTAGTGTTGGGTAACGGTCAAATTTGGCCGGCCTACGGCCGGATTTTAATCGCCCATTGGCCGGTCGCTATAAACGGCCTTTTATGCCCGTGAATTTAACGGCCGTATGTGAGCTTTTCTGTAAATTGGCCGGCCGTATGTGAGCCGTCTTTAAAAGGACCGACCGTGTGCAGACCGGCCGGCCACCACACGGTCCAAAATAAAAATTTAGTTAGATTTTTAAAAAAATTTATAGGCATTAAGAGTTATATTTTTATTTATCTTTAATTTTATTTTAGGTAATTTTTGAAAATAATGTTTTACATATTTTTTAAAAATCTTTTATTTATAATTTAGACATTTAATAACTAAATTTTTATTTTGGACCGTGTGGTGGCCGGCAGGTCTGCACAAGGTCGGCCGTTTAACGGCCTTTTTGTTGGCCGGCCACCATACGGCCAGTCCGTTACTTGGCCGGCCACTAAACGGCCGGTTTTTATTTTGGCCGATAGGAGGTCGGCCACCACACGGTCTTCTAAAATTTGGCCGGCCATTTCTCGGTCGGTCTTTTTGTTGGCCGCTGCTTGGCCGCCTGCCACGGTCTCAGACCGTTCAATCGACCGGCCGTGATTTGGCCGCTTGCAGGACAGGCCACAGTCTCGGTATTTTTTTTCCTGGCCGGACACGTGGCCTCTCTGCCGGTCCCCAACACTACTTCAGGCTAGAATACGCAAAAAAGTATCAAAGCCATTCACCACAAACATAGGGGCGCCTCAAGGTGATTCTTTCAGTCCAGTGCTAACCGAAAAAATAGGAATTTGAAGCGTATTTGGAGCGTACAAAACAACAAAATAAGCACACAAAGATGTACTAGACTCTCAAACGCATATGTCATGCCGATCCATACATACAACGCTAGAAGAGACCGAACTTGAAGAGCTAGAAGCGTTCCGTCGTAAACAACTAAGAAAAGTCCTAGGCATCAAATACCCAAGAAAAATTTCGAACATTCACCAACAGCGTAGAACTCAAACATGTCATGAGAAGAGCCAGATGGCGAATGTTCGGGCATACATTGCGCATGAGCAACCAAACACCAGCAAAAATCGCGATGATGCAATACTTTAGCAGCCTTCTGACCGCTTACTTTAGGGGCAGACCCAGGACAACGCTCCCAGGAACGCTAGACGAACACATCAAACTAGCTCACAAACAACAAAAAAAAAACTCGTCGCTTCAGCTTCTATCAAAACAAACTATAAAAACAGCAGAAGAGATCATGGAGATTGAGAAACTAGCAAGCGTTACTAGTTCATGGCGTTCAATTGTTGCAAATATGTATGTGCTTGTGCCGCCGAAGACGATGCTAAGGCCGCACAGACACGGAAAACAATAATAATAATCAATTAAATTACTAAGTAAAATTTCATAATTTTTCTTTATTTTTTAACACTTTAGATGGAAATTAATATAATGTTTACATTAGTACCATTGGGCCCGGTCTGCTCTTTAGAGGTTTAGAAGCAGCTATTTAAGCTTCATGCTGACTAAAACGTTTATGTTTTAGTGATACCGACAAAGATCTCGCTATATCACACTTGAAACTTCTTGTTGAATTTTAGGATGATTTTGATTGCCTAGTTTTCTGTTAAACGGAGCTTTAGAATTTTTCTTTAAGGCTGATCTTGCTTTTTTTAAAATTCAAAAAGTACCAGATACCTTTTGCGAGTAAGTTTTATGCCAAAAATGAGATGAACAAGTGCTTAGAATTGTCAAGTTGATTTTCCTGATTATTGGCTGTTAAAAGTTATGTTTTTTTTATTTTGGTTTTTTTTATTTGTGAATTGAAATGATCAAAAATCAAAAAATTAACTTAATTAATTAAAAAGAAATAAACAATTGTTCAAATAATTTTTATTTTAATTAAAAGTATTTTTAAGTTTTTTTAAATGATTTTAGTCAACTATCTCAAATGATAAATATAAAAAAAATTTTGTTTTTTAAATATTTGATTTAGATAATGTTTATTGGACACAATTCACATGATTTCCTGCACAAGTTTGGATCAATCTGGCTTACTCTGTAACAAAGACCAAGCGACCTCCACAAAATGCAATTTGATTGCGAGTCTTGACACGATGGCAAATTTGCACAAAAGCTGCAACTAGACGGACACGCTATTGGAACCGGCACGTATCCATAGTTGTATTGAAAACCACAATAGCCCAGCAATCGCCAAGTCGGACAAAGTAAAAAGTTAGAATCGGGTGCATTGCACAAGTTAGTAGTCAGGGGTATTTCACAATATTGACCGAAAATATTTGCCGGACATTTGCAAAATTCATTTACTTGTCCGAAAAATGACAACTCGCTAAAACAAGTACCTCCATTCTGACAAATATTGTTGTTTACACAGCCATTCGGGCCAAATTTAATGTTACAATATTGCCCAGTAAAGCCTGGCAAACATGTGCAAACTGGATCATTATTCGAATTTACTGTGCATGTAGCCCCATTTTTGCATGGACCAAAAAAGCATGGATTCACTTTCAGAATATAGAACCAAAAATGAACCAAAAAAAGTTAGATAAATCTTACCTCTTTCGCAATTAGGCCCACTTCTGTCCGGTGGGCATTCACATGTATACCGAAATAATAAATAGCTGTAGACACAAGTGCCGCCATTTTGACATGGACAATCTATTGGATTCTCACAAAAGGTTCCAGTATAACCAGCTAATTTAAATAAAAATTTTATTTACAATTTTTCCATTTTGAAATATATGATGATTTTAAAATATAAAACTAATTTTGGTTAAAATCTTTTGTAAAAAATATTGAAATTTGATCTTGTTTTGTTGACTCATTTTTTAAAATTTAAAAGAGTTAGAATCTAATGATTTTAAATTTTTTATATCTAGTTAGTGTATTATCCAAATACACAGATTTTAACTGCTATTTTTTTAAAATTTTTATATTCTATTAATCTTTCAAAAATATTATGGGAAGCTTCTTTTTTTGATTAGCTAGAAATCGTTTGAATTATATAATTTTTCATTGAATATGAATTTAGTGTCTAAAGTATTTGAAAAATTAGAACAAATGAGTCGTTTTGAAGTTTATTTTAAACTTAAAGAATATCGAGAATAAAGATAGACTTAATAATTTGAAACTTTTAGAAATGAAATAAAACATGAATCATAAAATCGTGTGTTTTTTAAAAAGGCTGATTATTTTTGATTTTAGCATCTTTGTAATTCTAAAGCTTTAAGCCATTTTATACGCTAAACTAAATAGAATTAAATACTCTTTAAAATGACATGTCTAAATTTATTTATTCTAAAAATTTTGAAATTTTGGTACTGTTACATTATTATTGAAAGCAATAACTCGTGAAAAATTATAATTCCAGAAATCAATGATTGAATCCAACTCAACCAGCTCAGTCAGCTGTGAAAAGAACCAAACCATGAAAGATAATTTTTGAATATGATTTATGCCTTATGGTATAAACTTTGAATTGCACGATGATTTTCCAATTATCATAAAACTTGAAAAAAAGTCAGACTTGTTTATAATTTTAACTTAAATTTTTTAAATTAAGTAAAGGAGTAATTGCGAATTTTTCAGCAAATAAAGGTGATTTTATTAAAATAATTAAAAAAATTTTGTCACTATATCGATCCATAGAAAAAATGTTAATAGAAAAAAAGACAATTTTTTTGTCGAAATCTTCCATACGAAGTTTTTACATAAAAAAATCTATTTAGTGTCTTTTTATTCAATGCTTTTTAAAATTTTTTTTTGAATATAAAAGATTTAAATAAATTTAGAAAAATTAAGCCAAAATTTTCTTTTATTAATTTTTTTTGTAATTTTTTTTTCATTTAAATATACTCTAAAGATCAATAAATGGAAGAAAAATTTAGGAGTCTTAGAATTGCTGAAGCTTCGCCTATTAGATTACCAAACCGAAATATTCCCTCTGATTTCTTACTAGGAAATTCAAAGCCTGAAAACTGAACTTGAATCTAGTCAAGATGATCTAATTAATCCAATTTTATTCAGAGAGTGCAATACTTTAGTGGCTAGTGCTTTAATTGTCAATTCTTTTTACTTTTTTACAAACATAATTAATTAATCAATTAATAAAACAATTTCTATGTAAAAATTTTCTATGGAAGATTCGAAAGTTGTATTTTTTCTATGGATCGTTATGTTCCCAAAATTTTGAGTCAGGGTTCGAACATAGCACTACTACTGCACTTAATGACCAAGGGCCCTCAAAGTCCAAATATCTATTGTTCAATCAAAGTTTTTTACAATTCACAGTTTTAAGATTTTTGAAATAATGCTTGGAGAAGACAAAAAAATTGACACGTGTTCATTTGAATTAAATTCAGCTTTAAAAGGCCAACTAAAGATATTCATTGAGAATTTTGGTACAAAAATTTTTAAATTTAAAAAGTCACATGTGGTACTTTATATAGTTTTTGTATAGTTTTTACATTAGCCACATTTTGCTAATATAAGCTTTGTTTATTTTACAGAATGATTCTTAGACACTCAGAAAAAAATAATTTAAATTTAAAAATTTTTATTTTTTTGTTCCAAAATTTACAATGCCTAAAAAGTTAGTTTTAATCAAAAATAGTTGAATTTTATAACAACAGAGTTGTAAACGACATGTTGACATGTTTTTTTTTTAATTTAAATTAGTTTCAGAGAAAGTCTCGACGAAAGTATGATAAAAAGAAGAAATGTCAAATTTGAAATTTGAATCAAACTTTATTTTAAAATTAATTTTTTAAACTTAATCAAAATTAAAAATTTTGCTTAAATTTTTTTTTTTTAAATTGAAAGTACAGGTAAATTTTAACAAATTCACAAATCCACATAACTATTTTATTTTATTTTAAAATTAAAAGATTTCTTTTAAATTTACTTTAAATTTTTAAATATTATTTTAAAATCGAATAAAAATGACAGGTTTTTTAACCAATTTTAAAAATTTTACTACTAAGTCTTATTTTAACTAGAAACTTTAATTTACACTTATTGCGTAATTATTTGTAAAATTTTTAAAGAGGAAAAAATTGCTTTTTAAACTCAATTATAAAAATTACACTTTTGCAAAATCTCAAGTTCCTTGAAAATATCTAATTTTTTTTATTAGTTTTTGAAATGTATATTAAAGCTATTGAATCAATTTTTAATAAAAAAAATCTTCTCTACAATAGTTTAAATAAAAACTCATTTTCAAAATTGAAAATATGAAATAAAATAAATAATAAAAAAAAACAAATAAGATTTGGTAAATATGAAGAGCAAGATTAAATTCGCCGTATATGTCAGAGTTATTTCTTTTTGAAAAACCAATTTTGTGCTGTTTTTAAGTGTTTGAATGCTTAATACATACCTTGACATTGACATCTAATAATCAATGATTCTTCCACAGAGCACACGCCATTGTTGCTACATGGATTAGGCACACATGGATTTTGACAATCTTTTGATAAAATTTATTCACAATTTAATCAATTAATTTTAAGTCTTCTTACTTGCAAGTCCAATGTAAACAACGATTAAAATTGAGTACAAATAGGCTGACATTATTAACTGAACTAGACTATGGTAATGTGATTAATTGACAAAATGTGTAAAATAAAACCTAAAATAATAATAATCTTTGGAGTTTTTTTTCTAAAGTGATTGAAGCCTATTTGAGTTAAAATAAAAAATCTTTTTTTTTCAAAATTCATGAAAATAAACATTTGAAAATTTCTTTTTTTTTTGTAAAACTGAAATCCTGTAACAAATTTAATTTACCTTATTCTATCCAAAAAAATAGAAATGTTCTTACACTAGAGCTTGTTTTTATCCAAGTATTGTTTATATTTTGAAACATTTTTTTTTTTTCAGAAAACAACTATTTTTTAATTTACCTTTTTTTTTCTTTTTGTTTAAATAAAACAACCTCATATGCCGTACACACATGGATAGAAAATGTTTCAAATTAAGAAAATAGTCGAAGAAAAACTTGAACTAATCTAAGAAAAAATGAAATGGTTTTGGTTTTTTGTCGAGACGTCAATTTCTGAGAAATTAAGAAAATTATTGATTCGATGGTGATTTAATTTAAAACGCAATCGGTCGCTCAACAACATGACGTTTGAAAATTTAATTAAATAAATCTCTTTTTTTTTGTTTCGCTAAGCTCCATCAGGAAACAAATGAGTGTGACATAATTTGGCCAAACTAAATGATCAAATTTTTTTTTCTCTCTAACGAAACTAATATTAAAAATGATTTTAAATCAAAATTTTTAGTTTTCCTCATGTTATGTAATTTTGAATAAAGCAAATTTTAATCTAATTGAGTTTTTAAGTATTTTAGGTATATAAAAAGTATTGAACATTCATTAAAAATTCAATATTACTAAATTTATTTTTTATTTTTTTTAATGAATTAGTTAAGCTAAACATTTTACATAATAATAATGTTATATAATTAAATAAAAATAACCTTTTTTTAAAAATATATGTAATTTTTTGGGTAGTAAAAGATTGAAATCATTTAATAATTTAAATTCATAATTTTATAGTGTGGTCGACTTCGTAGTTCATTGTTCTGAAGTTTTATCTCTTGTTGATAATCCATGGTTAATTTCATATTTCAATAATCCAAAAAAATTTCCGAAGAACTTGGAACAGGCATTGGCACTGGTTTTGACGTGTCACTTTATTTAAAAACCAGGCGATTTTTGTCCTGAATTTTTAAATTTTATGTAACATTCCAATTTTAAAAGTCAGCTATCAAAAATTAAAGAATAGCAGATTTTTATAATCATGCTTTCAGATGCTCATTTAAACATACAGTGCTGATTTGATACAAAAGCTTTAGCTTTCAAATTTCCTCTAAAATCTTCAATTGGTCCTGCTTTTGGTACGTTTGCTGAATTCACTTCTTTAGTGAATCGCCTATCAACTACAGCTTTTGGCAAATTTTAGTTACTTTTTACATTAAAAGTTAAAAGCTAGGATCAGTCTGATTTTAAATTTTTAAAAAAAATTGGAAAAAGTTTTGTCCACTCTTTAAGAAAATTATTATTTTATTTTAATTCACATGAAAAATTTGCAAGGGAAAATACACTTTGAACTGTTTCCAGATGTTCCTGGTCGTAAAACAGCAGAATTTTATTCTGAATAATTAGAACGAATATATGCTTCATTTATAGAAAAATATCCTTTTAAATTTAGAACAATGGCAAATACAAAAGAGCTGGAAGAGATTGAATTCTTTTTCGTCTAGCATATAGCCCAAATCTTTCTTCCTCTAATTTTTATCTTCTATAATTTTGGTTGCTAGTTGATCCTATGTTTTTTTTTTTAATATTCTAATCAATAAATATTATTTTTAATTCAAATATTTATTAAAAAATCCCAACTGGTCACCAGGCTAGCATTAAATTTTTTATGCTTACATAATAAAAAAAGTAAATTTTTCTAAATGTGAATTTTTTTAATAAAAATAAAATTTATTTTAGACTATGATGAAAATTTTTTTTAAATTCTAATCACAATTCTAGTTTTCGGTGTACTTTATTTCATCTTTTACATTTTTGTTTTTTTTTCTTAAATTATATTTACTCTAAAGAACTAAAAAATAAATTTGTTATTTAAGTTAAATAAATATGAGCTGTAGGCGCTTGAAAATCATTATCTAGTCCAACATCACTCTTTAGATAGGATTCAAGAAATAGCGATATTAAGCTTAATCAATCGATCTTTTTTTAACTGTGACAATTTTTTTGGCTTATTAGATTCAACCATTAAGATTTAAAAATTTCATAGTTTTTAAGTTGATTTTATTAACAATTAAACAATTTTGGACGCAAATATCTCCCATTCTTTTCTAATAAGAACAACATCTTTTTTATTAAACAAAATATTCATTATTATGTTTAATTCTAATTCAATGTAAAAACGTTTATAAAATTGAAATCATTTGTAAAAATTGGAATTCTAGTATCTGCTCATGTTCATTTTGGCTAAATCACTTACGTTGTTCCCATGCCATGTGCATATGTTTTTATTGAATTAGAATAAAACAGAATAATCAATTAAAGTCAATTATAGACTTTTTCAAACGATTCCATTTATATGCTTCTGTAAAATCATTGTCAAAGTTATTGATATTTATATTTTCAGTAATAATGGATTCTTAATCGCAAATTAGAGCCAAAGTTTGTACATGACCATGCCAAGAGTGTTGGCTCTAGGCTCGATATCATACGTCGTCATGCAGTTTAATACCTTAAGTGGTATTATTTTTTCAAAATAGGAGGATTCAGTTATAATTTAAAAAAAATTTAAAGGCTTAGTTAAATAAAGAATTTTTTTATGATAAAATTAATTTTGTGCCATATTTTATTCTACATCCGTTATTATATTAGCTATATAAAAAGTTTTTAAATTATTAAATAGTGCTCTTTAGAAATAATTTTTTGAAAGATTTTATCAAATATCAAATGTTTAAACTTTCGGACTATGTGTATTGTTTCAAAATTTTGCATAAATTTGAATTTTTTTAAATCTAAATAGAGTTTAAAAAATTTAATTAAATAAAGCGTAGAAAATTTATTTCCTCTACATTCATGATCATTCAAATCAATAGAAGTATACTTAGTGCCAAATTAATAATGTTAATCTGATTTAAAAATATAAAATACTCATGTTTAAATTAATGAAAAAAGCGTTTGCCTATCAAAATATGTGTTATTTAGCACTAGAAAGCCTCAGTGGATTTTTAGAGCCTTCTTTAAAAATTGAAACTTAAACATTTTTTGAAAGAAATAAAATTTTATAAAATAGCTTTTAAAAGTTAGATATCCTGTTTTATAATTCTTAAAAGATTTTACAAAAATTTTTTAGTGTTTTTTTTCAGTTTCAAAAGTGTTAGAATTACGAACTATTTTAAAGCTGATTAAGAAAATTATTTATTGCAAGGTATCTGGACAATAATTAATTTAAATGATCTACTCACTCCCATATATTTTAAAAAATGACCAAAAGAAGGTCGATAGCTAAAAGTTGGCTCTTGTTGGCAATTTGATCAATGACTAAATTTATAAAATTTATAAGTGTTGGATTTGGTAGAAGATAAGTGAGTGGTTTAGCAACCGTTTATTTAAGTGGTCACATTTTTGAGTTTAAAACAAAATAAAATAACCGTTCATTATAAAACGGTGACCAAACATGAGGAAGTTAGCATTATTTTAAAATAGATAGTAATGATACCCGTATTATTTAATTATTGATAGACCAAAAATTTTTGAATTTTTATTTTGTTTTGAAATTTATAAAATTTTTTCAATAAAAATTGAAAATTCATACCTTATTAGATTTGAACGCTTATTTTGACGGTCCAAAAATGTGACCCCCCAAAACAAACGGTGCAGAAACTGGAAGCAAGAACTTGTCCGGTTTATGCGGACATTGTCATGGTTTCGTTAAATTTTTTTGGCCTAATTTATATAATGGTAAAATTTTAAACTAATTGGTCAAATAATAATTAATGTTAGTTTTTTTTTCTAGTATTTTATTTGAATAAAAAAGTTATTTATTTAGCCAAAAACTCCCTTTTTTTGGCAGTATTCATATATGGCCTCAATTTCCATTCGGAATCAGCAGTTTCCGCATTATCTATAGTTGCTAGTTTTATTTCATAAAGCTTCATTTCAAATCTAGGACCTACTTCGTTTAGATCAATGTCATTTTTATTCTCGGCTGATTTTTTCCATGTATGATGCCTAAACGAAATATAATCCTGATTATTTGAAAATGTGATGACTCTTTTGGAGTCTTCTTTGGGCACTGGAAACAAATACTTGAGTATATCCATGCACCGCTTGCCCAATTGAGACGTAAAATTGTTAAATATCAAATGAGGATAGGCTTCGGACATTGTGCCACAATTTTCAATGTCGTGTCTCATGATTACATTGTACAATGTAAAATAGGCAGTAGGTCCGTATGGTAAGTGACATATTTGCAAAGAATCAGGCTGGCCTCTTGTTTCATGCACAATGATCAAATCAGTACACTCATTGGCTCTGCATGCTTCGATTAATTGTTTTGTTTGATAGTTGCCACGGTTGATGCGTTGCGAATTCGGAAATAAAAGTTTGAGCTCCTTGGCAAATTGTTTAAGTCGTGAACTCGGGGTGTGTGAAGTGGTAATAATGATTTTTGGGTCGGATACTCCGGCCCATTTGTATTCGTCATCGTAGTGCGACAGTATGCCTTCAGCACCAGGATCTTTCCAATCAATGTTTTTTTGAATATTCAGGGCATCTTGCCGTAAATCGGTCGGAATAAGACGGTTTTCTTCCAATGCATGCTTCAGCCGTTCTCGCTTATCCTCGATAGCTTTTTGCCGCTGCTCAATTGTTTTTTTATAGATGAACTCTCTGCGTTCTCGTGCAGCGCGACGAATCATTTTTTTATTATTTATTTATTATTTTTCAAATAAATTTTTATTTATTTATAAAAAAAATTTTTCTTTTTATTAGAATAAATTTAAAAAAAAATGTGCGTTCTAATGAGCAAAAATTATTTGCTTTCTTATTTATAGCTTTTAAAT